>NW_023608629.1:0-28758 GCF_013339725.1 Rhipicephalus microplus | reverse complement strand
AACTTAGTACAGTACAGAACGCTGTATCTCGCTAAATGACATCGTTCTTTAAGGTTTCACGATGCTTGCATGCGCTTTCACGAGAATATCACAATAAAGCAGTTTCGCACTTGTAACGGTACAAGACGCAGTATCTGGCTAGTTCACGCCGTTTTGTGTGCTTTCACAATATTTCACATATCGCAGTTTCGTACTCGCAACAAAACAACACTATCTCGTTATATGACGTCGTTTCGGTAGTTTCACGACGCTACCTAGCTTAAACTAACATAACTCAACCTAACCTAACCTTCGCACTTCTAGCGTTAGAAAACGTTTTACTCGCTACTTTACAATGCTTTCTGCAACATTACGACGGTTTCATGCGTTTTCACATTAGATATCGCAGTTTCCGACTTCTAATGGTGAAAAACACTGCATCTCAATAGCTGACATTGTTTAATGCGGTTTTATGACGCTTCATAACTTAACCTAACCTAACCTTCGCACTTGTATCTAAAACGCTCTGTTACACTGTTTCGTTCACAATTACGATATTTGCATGACCTCACAGTTTTCACCAACTTAGTACAGTACAGAACGCTGTATCTCGCTAAATGACATCGTTCTTTAAGGTTTCACGATGCTTGCATGCGCTTTCACGAGAATATCACAATAATAGCAGTTTCGCACTTGTAACGGTACAAGACGCAGTATCTGGCTAGTTCACGCCGTTTTGTGTGCTTTCACAATATTTCACATATCGCAGTTTCGTACTCGCAACAAAACAACACTATCTCGTTAGATGACGTCGTTTTCGGTAGTTTCACGACGCTACCTAGCTTAAACTAACATAACTCAACCTAACCTAACCTTCGCACTTCTAGCGTTAGAAAACGTTTTACTCGCTACTTTACAATGCTTTCTGCAACATTACGACGGTTTCATGCGTTTTCACATTAGATATCGCAGTTTCCGACTTCTAATGGTGAAAAACACTGCATCTCAATAGCTGACATTGTTTAATGCGGTTTTATGACGCTTCATAACTTAACCTAACCTAACCTTCGCACTTGTATCTAAAAACGCTCTGTTACACTGTTTCGTTCACAATTACGATATTTGCATGACCTCACAGTTTTTCACCAACTTAGTACAGTACAGAACGCTGTATCTCGCTAAATGACATCGTTCTTTAAGGTTTCACGATGCTTGCATGCGCTTTCACGAGAATATCACATTATATAAAGCAGTTTCGCACTTGTAACGGTACAAGACGCAGTATCTGGCTAGTTCACGCCGTTTTGTGTGCTTTCACAATATTTCACATATCGCAGTTTCGTACTCGCAACAAAACAACACTATCTCGTTATATGACGTCGTTTTCGGTAGTTTCACGACGCTACCTAGCTTAAACTAACATAACTCAACCTAACCTAACCTTCGCACTTCTAGCGTTAGAAAACGTTTTACTCGCTACTTTACAATGCTTTCTGCAACATTACGACGGTTTCATGCACTTTCACATTAGATATCGCAGTTTCCGACTTCTAATGGTGAAAAACACTGCATCTCATTAGCTGACATTGTTTAATGCGGTTTTATCACGCTTCATAACTTAACCTAACCTAACCTTCGCACTAAAAACGCTCTGTCACACTGTTTCGTGTATAATTACGATATTTGCATGACCTCACAGTTTTTCACCAACTTAGTACAGTACAGAACGCTGTATCTCGCTAAATGACATCGTTCTATAAGGTTTCACGATGCTTGCATGCGCTTTCACGAGAATATCACAATATATAAAGCAGTTTCCCACTTGTAACGGTACAAGACGCAGTATCTGGCTAGTTCACGCCGTTTTGTGTGCTTTCACAATATTTCACATATCGCAGTTTCGTACTCGCAACAAAACAACACTATCTCGTTAGATGACGTCGTTTTCGGTAGTTTCACGACGCTACCTAGCTTAAACTAACATAACTCAACCTAACCTAACCTTCGCACTTCTAGCGTTATGAAACGTTTTACTCGCTACTTTACAATGCTTTCTGCAACATTACGACGGTTTCATGCACTTTCACATTATATTTCGCAGTTTCCGACTTCTAATGGTGAAAAACACTGCATCTCATTAGCTGACATTGTTTAATGCGGTTTTATCACGCTTCATAACTTAACCTAACCTAACCTTCGCACTTGTATTTAAAAACGCTCTGTCACACTGTTTCGTGTATAATTACGATATTTGCATGACCTCACAGTTTTTCACCAACTTAGTACAGTACAGAACGCTGTATCTCGCTAAATGACATCGTTCTTAAGGTTTCACGATGCTTGCATGCGCTTTCACGAGAATATCACATTATATAAAGCAGTTTCCACTTGTAACGGTACAAGACGCAGTATCTGGCTAGTTCACGCCGTTTTGTGTGCTTTCACAATATTTCACATATCGCAGTTTCGTACTCGCAACAAACAACACTATCTCGTTAGATGACGTCGTTTTCGGTAGTTTCACGACGCTACCTAGCTTAAACTAACATAACTCAACCTAACCTAACCTTCGCACTTCTAGCGTTAGAAACGTTTACTCGCTACTTTACAATGCTTTCTGCAACATTACGACGGTTTCATGCCGTTTCACATTAGATATCGCAGTTTCCGACTTCTAATGGTGAAAAACACTGCATCTCAATAGCTGACATTGTTTAATGCGGTTTTATGACGCTTCATAACTTAACCTAACCTAACCTTCGCACTTGTATCTAAAACGCTCTGTTACACTGTTTCGTTCATAATTACGATATTTGCATGACCTCACAGTTTTTCACCAACTTAGTACAGTACAGAACGCTGTATCTCGCTAAATGACATCGTTCTTTAAGGTTTCACGATGCTTGCATGCGCTTTCACGAGAATATCACAATATAAGCAGTTTCGCACTTGTAACGGTACAAGACGCAGTATCTGGCTAGTTCACGCCGTTTTGTGTGCTTTCACAATATTTCACATATCGCAGTTTCGTACTCGCAACAAAACAACACTATCTCGTTAGATGACGTCGTTTTCGGTAGTTTCACGACGCTACCTAGCTTAAACTAACATAACTCAACCTAACCTAACCTTCGCACTTCTAGCGTTAGAAAACGTTTACTCGCTACTTTACAATGCTTTCTGCAACATTACGACGGTTTCATGCGTTTTCACATTAGATATCGCAGTTTCCGACTTCTAATGGTGAAAAACACTGCATCTCAATAGCTGACATTGTTTAATGCGGTTTTATGACGCTTAATAACTTAACCTAACCTAACCTTCGCACTTGTATCTAAAAACGCTCTGTTACACTGTTTCGTTCACAATTACGATATTTGCATGACCTCACAGTTTTTCACCAGCTTAGCACAGTACAGAACGCTGTATCTCGCTAAATGACATCCTTCTTTAAGGTTTCACGATGCTTGCATGCGCTTTTACGAGAATATCACAATAAAGCAGTGTCGCACTTGTAACGGTACAAGACGCAGTATCTGGCTAGTTCACGCCGTTTTGTGTGCTTTCACAATATTTCACATATCGCAGTTTTGTACTCGCAACAAAACAACACAGTCTCGTTAGATGACGTCGTTTTCGGTAGTTTCACGACGCTACCTAGCTTAAACTAACATAACTCAACCTAACCTAACCTAGCGTTAGAAAACGTCTTACTCGCTAGTTTACAATGCTCTCTGCAACTTTACGACGGTTTCATGTGTTTTCACATTAGATATCGCAGTTCCGACTTCTAATGGTGAAAAACACTGCTTCTCAGTAGCTGACATTGTTTAATGCGGTTTTACGACGCTTCATAACTTAACCTAACCTAACCTTCGCACTTGTATCTAAAAACGCTCTGTTACACTGTTTCGTTCACAATTACGATATTTGCATGACCTCACAGTTTTTCACCAACTTAGTACAGTACAGAACGCTGTATCTCGCTAAATGACATCGTTCTTAAGGTTTCACGATGCTTGCATGCGCTTTCACGAGAATATCACATTATATAAAGCAGTTTCCCACTTGTAACGGTACAAGACGCAGTATCTGGCTAGTTCACGCCGTTTTGTGTGCTTTCACAATATTTCACATATCGCAGTTTCGTACTCGCAACAAAACAACACTATCTCGTTAGATGACGTCGTTTTCGGTAGTTTCACGACGCTACCTAGCTTAAACTAACATAACTCAACCTAACCTAACCTTCGCACTTCTAGCGTTAGAAAACGTTTTACTCGCTACTTTACAATGCTTTCTGCAACATTACGACGGTTTCATGCGTTTTCACATTAGATATCGCAGTTTCCGACTTCTAATGGTGAAAAACACTGCATCTCAATAGCTGACATTGTTTAATGCGGTTTTATGACGCTTCATAACTTAACCTAACCTAACCTTCGCACTTGTATCTAAAACGCTCTGTTACACTGTTTCGTTCACAATTACGATATTTGCATGACCTCACAGTTTTCACCAACTTAGTACAGTACAGAACGCTGTATCTCGCTAAATGACATCGTTCTTTAAGGTTTCACGATGCTTGCATGCGCTTTCACGAGAATATCACAATAAAGCAGTTTCGCACTTGTAACGGTACAAGACGCAGTATCTGGCTAGTTCACGCCGTTTTGTGTGCTTTCACAATATTTCACATATCGCAGTTTCGTACTCGCAACAAAACAACACTATCTCGTTAGATGACGTCGTTTTCGGTAGTTTCACGACGCTACCTAGCTTAAACTAACATAACTCAACCTAACCTAACCTTCGCACTTCTAGCGTTAGAAAACGTTTTACTCGCTACTTTACAATGCTTTCTGCAACATTACGACGGTTTCATGCGTTTTCACATTAGATATCGCAGTTTCCGACTTCTAATGGTGAAAAACACTGCATCTCAATAGCTGACATTGTTTAATGCGGTTTTATGACGCTTCATAACTTAACCTAACCTAACCTTCGCACTTGTATCTAAAAACGCTCTGTTACACTGTTTCGTTCACAATTACGATATTTGCATGACCTCACAGTTTTCACCAACTTAGTACAGTACAGAACGCTGTATCTCGCTAAATGACATCGTTCTTAAGGTTTCACGATGCTTGCATGCGCTTTCACGAGAATATCACAATAAAGCAGTTTCGCACTTGTAACGGTACAAGACGCAGTATCTGGCTAGTTCACGCCGTTTTGTGTGCTTTCACAATATTTCACATATCGCAGTTTCGTACTCGCAACAAAACAACACTATCTCGTTAGATGACGTCGTTTTCGGTAGTTTCACGACGCTACCTAGCTTAAACTAACATAACTCAACCTAACCTAACCTTCGCACTTCTAGCGTTAGAAAACGTTTTACTCGCTACTTTACAATGCTTTCTGCAACATTACGACGGTTTCATGCGTTTTCACATTAGATATCGCAGTTTCCGACTTCTAATGGTGAAAAACACTGCATCTCAATAGCTGACATTGTTTAATGCGGTTTTATGACGCTTCATAACTTAACCTAACCTAACCTTCGCACTTGTATCTAAAAACGCTCTGTTACACTGTTTCGTTCATAATTACGATATTTGCATGACCTCACAAATTTTCACCAACTTAGTACAGTACAGAACGCTGTATCTCGCTAAATGACATCGTTCTATAAGGTTTCACGATGCTTGCATGCGCTTTCACGAGAATATCACATTATATAAAGCAGTTTCCCACTTGTAACGGTACAAGACGCAGTATCTGGCTAGTTCACGCCATTTTGTGTGCTTTCACAATATTTCACATATCGCAGTTTCGTACTCGCAACAAAACAACACTATCTCGTTAGATGACGTCGTTTTCGGTAGTTTCACGACGCTACCTAGCTTAAACTAACATAACTCAACCTAACCTAACCTTCGCACTTCTAGCGTTAGAAAACGTTTTACTCGCTACTTTACAATGCTTTCTGCAACATTACGATGGTTTCATGCGTTTTCACATTAGATATCGCAGTTTCCGACTTCTAATGGAGAAAAACACTGCATCTCAATAGCTGACATTGTTTAATGCGGTTTTATGACGCTTCATAACTTAACCTAACCTAACCTTCGCACTTGTATCTAAAAACGCTCTGTTACACTGTTTCGTTCACAATTACGATATTTGCATGACCTCACAGTTTTCACCAACTTAGTACAGTACAGAACGCTGTATCTCGCTAAATGACATCGTTCTTTAAGGTTTCACGATGCTTGCATGCGCTTTCACGAGAATATCACAATAAAGCAGTTTCGCACTTGTAACGGTACAAGACGCAGTATCTGGCTAGTTCACGCCGTTTTGTGTGCTTTCACAATATTTCACATATCGCAGTTTCGTACTCGCAACAAAACAACACTATCTCGTTAGATGACGTCGTTTTCGGTAGTTTCACGACGCTACCTAGCTTAAACTAACATAACTCAACCTAACCTAACCTTCGCACTTCTAGCGTTAGAAAACGTTTTACTCGCTACTTTACAATGCTTTCTGCAACATTACGACGGTTTCATGCGTTTTCACATTAGATATCGCAGTTTCCGACTTCTAATGGTGAAAAACACTGCATCTCAATAGCTGACATTGTTTAATGCGGTTTTATCACGCTTCCTAACTTAACCTAACCTAACCTTCGCACTTGTATCTAAAAACACTCTGTTACACTGTTTCGTTCATAATTACGATATTTGCATGACCTCACAGTTTTCACCAACTTAGTAGAGTACAGAACGCTGTATCTCGCTAAATGACATCGTTCTTTAAGGTTTCACGATTCTTGCATGCGCTTTCACGAGAATATCACAATAAAGCAGTTTCGCACTTGTAACGATACAAGTAGATGTATCTGGATAGTTCACGCTGTTTTGTGTGTTTTCACGATATTTCACATATCGCAGTTTCGTACTCGCAACAAAACAACACTATCTCGTTAGATGATGTCGTTTTCGGTAGTTTCACGACGCTACCTAGCTTAAACAAACACAACTCAACCTAACCTAACCTTCGCACTTCTAGCGTTAGAAAACATTTACTCGCTACTTTACACTGCTTTCTGCAACAATACGACAGTTTCATGCGTTTTCACATTAGATATCGCAGTTTTCGACTTCTAATAGTGAAAAACACTGCATCTCAATAGCTGACATTGTTTAATGCGGTTTTATGACGCTTCATAACTTAACCTAACCTAACCTTCGCACTTGTATCTAAAAACACTCTGTTACACTGTTTCGTTCATAATTACGATATTTGCATGACCTCACAGTTTTCACCAACTTAGTAGAGCACAGAACGCTGTATCTCGCTAAATGACATCGTTCTTTAAGATTTCATGATGCTTGCATGCGCTTTTACGAGAATATCACAATATAGCAGTTTCGCACTTGTAACGGTACAAGACGCAGTATCTGGCTAGTTCACGCCGTTTTGTGTGCTTTCACAATATTTCACATATCGCAGTTTCGTACTCGCAACAAAACAACACTATCTCGTTAGATGACGTCGTTTTCGGTAGTTTCACGACGCTACCTAGCTTAAACTAACATAACTCAACCTAACCTAACCTTCGCACTTCTAGCGTTAGAAAACGTTTTACTCGCTACTTTACAATGCTTTCTGCAACATTACGACGGTTTCATGCGTTTTCACATTAGATATCGCAGTTTCCGACTTCTAATGGTGAAAAACACTGCATCTCAATAGCTGACATTGTTTAATGCGGTTTTATGACGCTTCATAACTTAACCTAACCTAACCTTCGCACTTGTATCTAAAAACGCTCTGTTACACTGTTTCGTTCACAATTACGATATTTGCATGACCTCACAGTTTTTCACCAACTTAGTACAGTACAGAACGCTGTATCTCGCTAAATGACATCGTTCTTAAGGTTTCACGATGCTTGCATGCGCTTTCACGAGAATATCACAAATAAGCAGTTTCGCACTTGTAACGGTACAAGACGCAGTATCTGGCTAGTTCACGCCGTTTTGTGTGCTTTCACAATATTTCACATATCGCAGTTTCGTACTCGCAACAAAACAACACTATCTCGTTAGATGACGTCGTTTTCGGTAGTTTCACGACGCTACCTAGCTTAAACTAACATAACTCAACCTAACCTAACCTTCGCACTTCTAGCGTTAGAAAACGTTTTACTCGCTACTTTACAATGCTTTCTGCAACATTACGACGGTTTCATGCGTTTTCACATTAGATATCGCAGTTTCCGACTTCTAATGGTGAAAAACACTGCATCTCAATAGCTGACATTGTTTAATGCGGTTTTATGACGCTTCATAACTTAACCTAACCTAACCTTCGCACTTGTATCTAAAAACGCTCTGTTACACTGTTTCGTTCACAATTACGATATTTGCATGACCTCACAGTTTTCACCAACTTAGTACAGTACAGAACGCTGTATCTCGCTAAATGACATCGTTCTTAAGGTTTCACGATGCTTGCATGCGCTTTCACGAGAATATCACAATAAAGCAGTTTCGCACTTGTAACGGTACAAGACGCAGTATCTGGCTAGTTCACGCCGTTTTGTGTGCTTTCACAATATTTCACCTATCGCAGTTTCGTACTCGCAACAAAACAACACCTATCTCGTTATATGACGTCGTTTTCGGTAGTTTCACGACGCTACCTAGCTTAAACTAACATAACTCAACCTAACCTAACCTTCGCACTTCTAGCGTTAGAAAACGTTTTACTCGCTACTTTACAATGCTTTCTGCAACATTACGACGGTTTCATGCGTTTCACATTAGATATCGCAGTTTCCGACTTCTAATGGTAGAAAACACTGCATCTCAATAGCTGACATTGTTTATGCGGTTTTATCACGCTTCATAACTTAACCTAACCTAACCTTCGCACTTGTATCTAAAACGCTCTGTTACACTGTTTCGTTCATAATTACGATATTTGCATGACCTCGCAGTTTTTCACCAACTTAGTACAGTACAGAACGCTGTATCTCGCTAAATGACATCGTTCTTAAGGTTTCACGATGCTTGCATGCGCTTTCACGAGAATATCACAATAAAGCAGTTTCGCACTTGTAACGGTACAAGACGCAGTATCTGGCTAGTTCACGCCGTTTTGTGTGCTTTCACAATATTTCACATATCGCAGTTTCGTACTCGCAACAAAACAACACTATCTCGTTAGATGACGTCGTTTTCGGTAGTTTCACGACGCTACCTAGCTTAAACTAACATAACTCAACCTAACCTAACCTTCGCACTTCTAGCGTTAGAAAACGTTTTACTCGCTACTTTACAATGCTTTCTGCAACATTACGACGGTTTCATGCGTTTTCACATTAGATATCGCAGTTTCCGACTTCTAATGGTGAAAAACACTGCATCTCAATAGCTGACATTGTTTAATGCGGTTTTATGACGCTTCATAACTTAACCTAACCTAACCTTCGCACTTGTATCTAAAACGCTCTGTTACACTGTTTCGTTCACAATTACGATATTTGCATGACCTCACAGTTTTCACCAACTTAGTACAGTACAGAACGCTGTATCTCGCTAAATGACATCGTTCTTTAAGGTTTCACGATGCTTGCATGCGCTTTCACGAGAATATCACAATAAAGCAGTTTCGCACTTGTAACGGTACAAGACGCAGTATCTGGCTAGTTCACGCCGTTTTGTGTGCTTTCACAATATTTCACATATCGCAGTTTCGTACTCGCAACAAAACAACACTATCTCGTTAGATGACGTCGTTTTCGGTAGTTTCACGACGCTACCTAGCTTAAACTAACATAACTCAACCTAACCTAACCTTCGCACTTCTAGCGTTAGAAAACGTTTTACTCGCTACTTTACAATGCTTTCTGCAACATTACGACGGTTTCATGCGTTTTCACATTAGATATCGCAGTTTCCGACTTCTAATGAAGAAAAACACTGCATCTCAATAGCTGACATTGTTTATTGCGGTTTTATGACGCTTCATACATCACCTGACCTAACCTTCGCACTTGTATCTAAAAACGCTCTGTTACACTGTTTCGTTCACAATTACGATATTTGCATGACCTCACAGTTTTTCACCAACTTAGTACAGTACAGAACGCTGTATCTCGCTAAATGACATCGTTCTTTAAGGTTTCACGATGCTTGCATGCGCTTTCACGAGAATATCACAAAAAAGCAGTTTCGCACTTGTAACGGTACAAGACGCAGTATCTGGCTAGTTCATGCCGTTTTGTGTGCTTTCACAATATTTCACCTATCGCAGTTTCGTACTCGCAAAAAAACAACACTATCTCGTTATATGACGTCGTTTTCGGTAGTTTCACGACGCTACCTAGCTTAAACTAACATAACTCAACCTAACCTAACCTTCGCACTTCTAGCGTTAGAAAACGTTTTACTCGCTACTTTACAATGCTTTCTGCAACATTACGACGGTTTCATGCGTTTTCACATTAGATATCGCAGTTTCCGACTTCTAATGGTGAAAAACACTGCATCTCAATAGCTGACATTGTTTAATGCGGTTTTATGACGCTTCATAACTTAACCTAACCTAACCTTCGCACTTGTATCTAAAAACGCTCTGTTACACTGTTTCGTTCACAATTACGATATTTGCATGACCTCACAGTTTTTCACCAACTTAGTACAGTACAGAACGCTGTATCTCGCTAAATGACATCGTTCTTAAGGTTTCACGATGCTTGCATGCGCTTTCACGAGAATATAACAAAATAGCAGTTTCGCACTTGTTACGGCACAAGACGCAGTATCTGGCTAGTTCATGCCGTTTTGTGTGCTTTCACAATATTTCACCTGTCGCAGTTTCGTACTCGCAACTAATCAACACTATCTCGTTATATGACGTCGTTTTCGGTATTTTCACGACGCTACCTAGCTTAAACTAACATAACTCAACCTAACCTAACCTTCGCACTTCTAGCGTTAGAAAACGTTTTACTCGCTACTTTACAATGCTTTCTGCAACATTACGACGGTTTCATGCGTTTTCACATTAGATATCGCAGTTTCCGACTTCTAATGGTGAAAAACACTGCATCTCAATAGCTGACATTGTTTAATGCGGTTTTATGACGCTTCATAACTTAACCTAACCTAACCTTCGCACTTGTATCTAAAAACGCTCTGTTACACTGTTTCGTTCACAATTACGATATTTGCATGACCTCACAGTTTTCACCAACTTAGTACAGTACAGAACGCTGTATCTCGCTAAATGACATCGTTCTTAAGGTTTCACGATGCTTGCATGCGCTTTCACGAGAATATCACATAATAAGCAGTTTCGCACTTGTAACGGTACAAGACGCAGTATCTGGCTAGTTCACGCCGTTTTGTGTGCTTTCACAATATTTCACATATCGCAGTTTCGTACTCGCAACAAAACAACACTATCTCGTTGGAAATCGGCAGTCGCCTTTTCCTATCTCTCTCTCCCTACATCTTCGCTTTGGTTCTCACTTTACATCTTTCCTGTCTTCTCCTCACTTCATTTTACTTCCAATTTTTCTGGCGGCAAGGGTTAACCTTGTGTATGTGCTCTGTCTTGGGCACAATATATTTGGTTATAGCGGCTGTGTACAGCTGACGTTGACATGCCTCATATAAATTTAGGACTTGTCACGTCCCCGTGTTGGGCTCCATGGTGGGCGGCTGGCATGGCTGCTGAACTAATATTTAGTTTATGGCTTTTTATTCTCTCCCTTCATTGCACGATCGTCCTCTCTCGAAGAGAGGGCGCACCGAAGACGTTTGCAAATATTTCAGTAAACCGAAAGAAACCTTTCCCCGCTACCATGTAATCTATTGTGAAACCGCTGAAAAGAACGCCAGAACTATTTCGCTTTTCGTTGTTTCCAAATGCCTCACCACTACACTTGGACCAGGTTACCAGGCTACAAGAATTGCCAGTGGGGATCTCCTCCTCGAGGTAAAAAGTCAGAGCCAGTATGAAAACCTCTCAAAACTAGAATCGTTTGGAAACATACCTATCTCAATTACACCACACCGCTCACTCAACACTTCCCGAGGCGTTGTATCTGTTCAAGACTTGCTTGACCTGACTGAAGATGAGCTCCACGAGGGCTGGAAGGACCAGCAAGTGACACAAGTACAAAGAATCAAAATTACGCGTGATAAGAAGGAAATCCCAACAAAAGACATAATTGTGACATTTTGCACCAGTACTCTGCCTGAACATCTCGAAACAGGATACTTGAAGTTGAATGTGAGACCCTACATTCCCAACCCACGAAGTTGCTTCAAATGCCAGCGTTTTCGTCACGGCTCTCAGAGTTGCCGCGGCCAACTCTCCTGCGGAAAGTGTGCCACCACAGGACACGCTATGGACGAGTGTATTTATTTATTTATTTATGTATTTATTCATAATACCCCTAAAGGCCCTCGTGAGAGGGTATTACATAGGGGGGTTCCATGAGCAAAATTACAAACAATAAAAGTCAAAAACGAAAAAAGGTAAAAAAATTCAAATTAAATACAGACTAAGGTTGAGATATATGTTATAAAAAGTAATTGGTAAAGACAGCAAAAATAGAGAAAAGAATAGGCAACAAATCATTGGAATACACATAAGTACGCAGTGAACAACCTATGAAAATGCAAGAAAAAATAATCAATACACTTGATAATAAAAAAAGAAAACAAGTAAAGCGTACGCTCAAAAAACGGATAAAAATATAGACTCATTCATCACACCTCGAATAAGCTGATTCAAGGTAAAAATACTACACGTGTGCTCTGCACGTTATAGAAAAGAGGGAAAAACAAGTAAAAGATCAAAAGTTAGATGATGTCAGTATTTTGAATTAGTTCTTGAAGTTTCGTGGCGTTTTTTTCTAAGGCAATGTGTGATGGTAGATTATTCCAATCGATTGTGGTACGCGGAATGAATGACTTGGAAAAAGCAGATGACTTACAGTTTAAGCGTTTAACTTTGTAGGGGTGATCGCGGCGAGGAAAAATAACGGCAGGTGGCTTGAAGAAATCGCTGTGAAGTGACACGTGGTGATAAAGTTTATGGAAAAGTGATAGGCGTACAAGTTTGCAACGATGGAATAGTTCGGGTAGCTCTGCTCGGCATTTTAGTGCTGTGACGCTGGAATAACGTGAATAATCTGAAAATATGAAGCGAGCGGCACGATTTTGCAGTGATTCAATGTCGTTTATGATGTAAGCATGTTCGGGATCCCAAATGGCTGATGCATATTTTAATTTTGGACGTATTAGTGTAGTAAATGCAAGTTTGCGTATGTTAGGAGGAGCCTGTTTAAGGTTACGCTTGAGAAATCCGAAAGACCGTTTAGCAGCCGCCAGGGTGAGTTTTATATGGTAGTGCCATGTCAGATCAGGTTGCAAATGAATTACAAGATATTTATAAGTGGAGACAAGGTCAACAGTATTATTCAACACGTAGGAGGTAGGAATCCGGGTTACGTGTTTACTGAAAGACGTAGACTTCGTTTTAGAGCAGTTTAGGGTGATTAGCCAAGATGAGCACCATGCATTATTATCATTTAGATCAGTTTGCAAAGCTTTCCGGTCATTGTCAGAGGAAATTATTCGGCAAATCACACAGTCGTCAGCAAAAATTCTAATTTGGGATGAGACACAGGATGGCAAGTCATTAATAGAGATTAAAAACAGTAGTAGACCAAGTACGCTACCCTGTGGGACTCCAGAAGTCACTGGTCTGAAGGAAGAGTTACAATTGTTAGCGGGCGTGAACTGTGTTCTAGAAGAAAGGAAATCTTTTACCAATGCTAAATTGTTAGGGTGAATGTTAAGCCTAGACAGTTTGGTTAGAAGCCGGTGATGAGGGACACGGTCAAAAGCTTTAGAAAAGTCGAAGAAAATAGCATCAACCTGGGATCCACCGTCGAGAGCTGAGTGTAAGGTGGAGGATGGGGCCCACTGCGCAAACTGCGATGGTGCCCATCCCGCATACTCCCGAACCTGTCCAACATAGAAAAAGGAAAAAGAAATTGTTACAATCAAAATCACACAAAACATTACTTTCCGAGAAGCCCGTCAACAAGTATCTGGTCTTTTCACAAACAAACCATCGTTCGCCGATGTAGTGCAACAGGGGGCAGCACTACAACGGCCTGCGGCAACTGCCCATGCCAGGCACAGTGTGCCCAGGCGGTCTCCAATGCCCCCACCCACGGCGGGGACAGCCAAGGCTGCCCTGCCACTCGTCCCCACGGCGACAACCACGGCTGCTGCAAGCTCTTGCAGCGGCCAGGGTATCCCAGCACCAAAGGAGGTTCCTTCAACCTCTAGCCCAAGAGGACCGAAGGTTTCGCCCCCCGAGGTGAAGGAGACCCCAGGGTCGGCCTATATGAAGGCCTCGTCTCATCAGGCGAGGTCGCAAGCCCAAAACATCAGCTCGCAAATGCGGGCACGCAGTGCCTCTGAGAAGGCAATGGACACCACGGTACCCCTGGTGCAGAAAGATCGGCGTAGCTCCCTGGAGCGCGCCAAAAGAAATAAAAAGCCAATAACGGGGCCCGGCGACGGCCCTGTTCTTTGAGTCTTAACGCTTAGCTTAAAAAGCAGACACATCCATTTTTCCTTAGACACAGCACTACGTTACCTCCAATATGGCAACACAAATAATAGGTTGGAACGTCAGAGGACTCCTTAGAAACCTCGATGATGTTCAAGAGCTCTTTTGCAAATATTCGTCGAAAGTGCTGTGTGTACAAAAAACTCATTTAAAATCTAAAAACACGAATTTTTTGCGTCGGTATGTTCTCTTCCGAAAGGACAGAGATGATGTTGCGTCATCATCCGGCGGTGTAGCCATTATTGTTAATCAAAAAGTAGCAGGCACACATTTACCACTGCAAACAACACTAGAGGCAGTGGCTGTTCGAGCAGTTCTTTTCAACAAGCTCGTCACCATCCGCTCTCTGTACATACCCCCACACCACCGTCTTGGAAAACTAGAATTCGAGTCCTTAATAGATCAACTACCCGAACCTTATTTGGTCCTTGGTGACCTGAATGCTCATAGCAGTCTATGGGGTGATTCTCGCTGCGATGCACGAGGTTGTCTCATTGAACAGTTCCTTTTTTTCTCCGGTGCCTGTCTGTTGAATAGGAAAGGGGCAACATATTATAACCTTGCCAACAAAACCTACTCTTCCATAGATCTCAGCATCGCATCTCCTTCACTTGTACCATTACTCAAGTGAAAAGTTCTAAATAATCCCTACGGAAGTGACCATTTTCCTGTTGTTTTGAGTACACAAACATCATACGAATGTCCTCCACGACTTCCCATACACAAAGCCGACTGGGAACAGTTTCATAACAATGCTCAGTTATGTTGGACTGACATATGTGGGCTAAGCATAGATTAAGCTGTGCAGTACTTCACAGCTCTCCTTATTAACGCAGCAGCCAAATGCATCCCACAAACATCTGGACAGCCCGGCAAGCGACACGTCCCATGGTGGAACACGAAGTGTCGTAATGCGCGAAACGAACAGAACAGGGCATGGAGGTTGCTGCGAAACTCGCCGACAGTGGAAAACCTTGAGAGCTTTAAGAAAATAAAGTCTCAAGGCAGGAGAACGCGTCGGCAGGCCAGAAGAGAAAGCTGGCAGAAGTTTTTGTCAGGGATCAATTCATACACACAGGAGGCTAAAGTCTGGAACATGGTCGGTAGGATAGCAGGGAAACAAGTACAGACACTTCCACTCGTAAACACTCAGGGTGATACCTTGGAAGATCAGGCAAACTTCCTCGGTGCACACTTTGAACAGATATCCAGATCGTCCCACTATACCGACACTTTCCAAAAATACAGAACAAGAATAGAAAAGCAGGAACTCGAACACAAATCCACTAGATACGATGCGTATAACCAAGCTTTCAGTCTAGCTGAGCTCCGAACATCTCTAAACTCCTGCAGTACTTCTGCCCCAGGTTCTGACCGTGTGGTGTATGAAATGTTAAAAACCTACCAGTCGAAACACGAAAAACCTTACTTTGTTTATATAATGCTCTCTGGTTTTCTGGCACTATCCCTACCTCCTGGAAAGAGGCTATTATTATTCCCATTTTGAAAGAGGGCAAGGACCCTTCTTTAGCTTCAAGCTATAGACCTATTGCACTTACAAGCTGCTTGTGCAAAGTCTTCGAAAAAATGATAAACTGCCGACTTGTACATATCCTTGAAAAAAACAATTTGCTCGACCCATTTCAGTGCGGGTTTCGAGAAAGTAGATCCACCACAGACCACCTTGTTCGTAACGAGGCCCAGATCAGAGACGCCTTCGTCCATAAACAATATTTTCTCTCTGTGTTCCTCGATATCGAAAAGGCTTATGATACAACATGGCGTTTTGGAATTCTAAGGTCCCACCTTGGCGTGCGCGGAAGAATGTTTCACATAATCGAAGTTACCTGTCAAACCGGACATTCCGTGTCCGTCTGGGCAGTGTGCTCTCCCAAACATTTGTCCAGGAAACAGGCGTGCCACAAGGTGGTGTGCTTAGCTGCACACTTTTTCTCATCAAAATGAATTCCTTGCACTTGTCCATCCCCCGCAAAATGTTCTATTGTACATATGTCGACGACGTCCAGCTTGGCTTCAAGTCATGCAACTTGGCGATGTGTGAGTGGCAGATTCAGCTGGGTTTAAACAAGGTCTCCCAATGGGCAGATGAAAACGGATTTCGACTTCACCCAGAAAAAAGCACGTGTGTCTTGTTCTCTCGAAAGAGAGGCGGGCACCCGGAACCTGACATTCGACTGAACGGGCAACGTCTGTCCGTCAATGCTGAGCATAAATTCTTAGGCTTAATCTTGGACAACAAGTTGACCTTGGTACCACACATAAAGTATATGAAAACAAAATGTTTAAAAGCCATGAATGTTATAAAAGTGTTGTCACGTACTACTTGGGGTAGTGACAGGCAATGCCTCACGAATATTTATCGAAGCGTCGTTCGCACCCGCTTAGATTATGGGGCCGTTGTTTATAAGTCTGCAACTCAAAGTGCTTTGAAGATGCTGGACCCCGTGCACTATTTGGACATCCGCCTTTCTACGGGTGCTTTTCGCACCAGCCCCATAGAAAGCCTTTATGTTGAGTCAAATGAGTGGTCGCTTCATCTGCAGAGAACTTACATGTTCTTTGTTTATTTCCTTAAGGTGAAAGCGGATAAGAAGCACCCCTCATACTCTACTCTTAATGATTTGTTGAGCTCAATTCTGTTTCAAAACACGCCGTCGATGAGGCAGCCCTTCTCAGTTCGCCTGAAGAGTCTTGCTGAAGAAACTGGAGTCTCATTTGAACACAGTTTAATGGCTCCTGTAGCATATCCGCCACCGTGGCAATGGCAGACTATAGACTGAGATGTGTCCTTTCTAGAAGTTACAAAACATGCGCCTATTGCCCATATCCGAACATACTTCCTGGAACTTCAACACAAATACACACGTCCTGAGTTCTTTACAGATGCCTCCAAGTCCAACTCCTCTGTGTCCTACGCTGCTGTCGGCCCATCCTTTTCGGATGCTGGCCCTCCACATCCAGGCACAAGTATCTTCACAGCAGAAGCTTACGCGATACTTGTGGCAGCTAAACACATCAAACAATTACAAATACAAAAAGCAGTAATTTACACAAACTCCCTCAGTGTGGTAACGGCTCTGCACAGTCTTAAAAAACAAAAAAACCCGGTTCTTATCTCACTTTACTCCTTTTTGCGCACACTCTACACACTAAAACAACATGTTGTAGTGTGCTAGGTGCCAGGGCACCGTGAGATCGAAAGCAACGTGAGGGCGGATCAGCTCGCTGCATCCGTCCACAAAAGCACTGCCCCTACACCCATAATAATCCCGGCCCTTGATCTTAAGCCCTCTCTCAAACGAAACCTCAGGGACTACTGGCAGAGCAAGTGGGATACGCACACACAAAACAAACTACACATTATTAAGCCACACCTTGGTCATTGGCTGCCAGTATCAAAATCGCGTCATACAGAAGTAGTACTAACGAGACTCAGGATAGGACACACATACACGACACACTCATATCTTTTGTCCGGTGTCGACCCACCATTGTGTGACAGATGTGGTGAAGCACTAACAGTTCTTCACATTTTAATTCAGTGCAAACAATTGGACACTATAAGAAAACAACACTTTCCATTACCCTACCGACAACATATACCTTTACACCCTGCAATGTTCGTCGGTAGAGAACCGCTTTTTAGTTATAAATTATTGCTAGCGTTTTTAAAAGAAATTCATAGTTTTCATATCATATACCCGGGCATTCCGTAGCACGACCTCTCCTGAGAGGTTTTCGCTGCGGTGGCTATACAAGACACCACTTGCCTCACGGCCCTTGGACGCAAGCGTATGAACGAGTGAGGCACTTGTGCTAATGCCATACATATCCACCATCGTCTTTTATTATCACCAACTTTGTTCTTCTATTCACACCACACACACCTGTCACGGCATGGTCATGATTTTATTACTTGTATGTTTTTACCCGCCTTACCGCGAGGAATTTCATGGCCCTTATACAGCCGGTAGTCACAATCATTGTCCACATCTCTTGTCCCATGAACTGGCGCTATTTGGCCATCAAATGGCCCTTGCGCCAAAAACACCATATATCATCATCATCATCAGTTTCGCACTTGTAACGGTACAAGATGCAGTATCTGGCTAGTTCACGCCGTTTTGTGTGCTTTCACAATATTTCACCTGTCGCAGTTTCCTACTCGCAACTAAACAACACTATCTCGTTATATGACGTCTTTTTTGGTATTTTCACGACGCTACCTAGCTTAAACTAACATAACTCAACCTAACCTAAACTTCGCACTTCTAGCGTTATGAAACGTTTTACTCGCTACTTTACAATGCTTTCTGCAACATTACGACGGTTTCATGCGTTTTCACATTAGATATCGCAGTTTCCGACTTCTAATGGTGAAAAACACTCCATCTCAATTGCTGACATTGTTTAAAGCGGTTTTATCACGCTTCATAACTTAACCTAACCTAACCTTCGCACTTGTATCTAAAAACGCTCTGTTACACTGTTTTGTTGATAATTACGATATTTGCATGACCTCACAAGTTTTCACCAACTTAGTACAGTACAGAACGCTGTATCTCGCTAAATGACATCGTTCTTTAAGGTGTCACGATGATTGCATGCGCTTTCACGAGAATATCACAATAAAGCAGTCTCGCACCTGTAACGGTACAAGACGCAGTATCTGGCTAGTTCACGCCGTTTTGTGTGCTTTCACAATAATTCACATATCGCACTTTCGTACTCGCAACAAAACAACACTATCTCGTTTGATGACGCTGTTTTCGGTAGTTTCACGACGCTACCTAGCTTAAAATAACATAACTCAACCTAACCTAACCATCGCACCTATAGCGTTAGAAAACGTTTTACTCACTACTTTACAATGCTTTCTGCAACATTACGACGGTTTCATGCGTTTTTCACATTAGTTATTGAAGTTCATACTTCTAATGAAGAAAAACACTGCATCTCAATAGTTAACATTGTTTAATGCGGTTTTAAAGCGCTTCATAACTTAACCTAACTCACCCTTCGCACTTGTATCTAAAAACGCTTTGTGACACTATTCGTTCACAATTACGATATTTGTATGACGTCACAGTTTTTCACCAATTTAGTACAGTACAGAACGCTGTATTTCGCTAAATGACATCATGCTTTATGGTTTCACGAAGCTTGCATGCGCTTTCACGAGAATATAACAAAATAGCAGTTTAACACTTGAAACAGTACAAGACGCAGTAACGGGCTAGTTCATGCCGTTTTGTGTGCTTTTACAATTTTTCACCTGTCGCAGTTTCTTACTCGCAACAAAACAACACTATCTGGAAATCAAGGGAATTGAGGAAGGTAGTAATGAGAATCTGCATGAAATTCTGTGTCAGATGGGAACAACCCTGAATGAGCCAATAACAGCAAGCGACATTGATGTTTGCCATAGAGTGAAAACCAAGAACGATGCTTCCTGCTCAAACATCGTAGTGCAGTTTAAGAGCCGCTCAAAGCGTGACGCCTTTTTGCTCAAGGCTAGGAAAACTAGGCTATCAACAAGTGACATCGGTCGCTCAACAAATAAGCCAGTATTTGTTAACGAGCACCTCTGCCCTACTCTCAAGAGATTGCTCGGGATGGCAATCAGCAAGGAAAAGGCATGTGAATGGAAATTTGTTTGGACAAGGGATGGGAAGATTTTTGCCCGCAAGGACGAACAGTCCAAGGTAGTTCGCGTACACTGTGAGAGTGACATTGCAAAAATAATCTGAATGTACAGTGACACGCCTTCAACCACGATTTTGTACCGAAAATGACATTGCAACCCAAAGATATCAACCGACTAATAGCTTCCGAAAGCATTATTGGACTATCGTGCTTCCATCTAAACATCAGATCTGCGTATCATTTACAAGACTTGCTAAACGTTTTCCTAGATCGGTTTTATTTCAAGTTCGACATAGTCATGCTCGTTGAAATGTGGCTAAATCCGGACTGTGATGCGATAATTAATGATAATTATCGCACTTTTCACCTAAACCGCAAGGACAAACGTGGTGGAGCCTTCGCACTGTACTAAAAACGCTCTGTACTCTGTTTCATTCACATTACATATTTACTTGATCTAACAGTTCACAAACTTAAGTACAGTTACAGAACGCTGTATCTCACTAAATGCCATCATTCTTTAGGTTTCACGATGCTTGCACGCGTTATGAGTATATCACAATAAAGAGTTTCGCACGTGTAAACGGTACAAGACGCAGCTATCCGCTAGTTCGCGCTCTTTTTATGTGCTTTCCACTATTTCACACATTCGCAGATTTCGTACTCGTCACGCAAAACATACACTATCTCGTTAGATGAAGTCGTTTCGGTCGTTTCACGACGTCCTAGCTAAGAATAACATAATTCAACCTAACCTAACCTTCGCACTTCTAGCGTTAGAAAACGTTTACTCGCTACTTTACAATGCTTTCTGCAACATTACGATGGTTTTATGCGTTTTCACATTAGATATCGCAGATTCCGACTTTTAATGGTGAAAAACACTGCATCTCAATAGCTGACATTGTTTAATGCGGTTTTATGACGCTTCTTAACTTAAATAACCTAACTTTCGCACGTATCTAAAAACGCTCTGTTACAATGTTTCTTTCACAATTACGATATTTGCATGACCTCCCAGTTTTCACCAACTTAGTACAGTACAGAACGCTGTATCTCGCTAAATGACATCGTTCTATAAGGTTTCACGATGCTTGCATGCGCTTTCACGAGAATATCAAAATAAAGCAGTTTCGCACTTGTAACGGTACAAGACGCAGTATCTGGCTAGTTCACGCCGTTTTGTGTGTTTTCACGATATTTCACCTGTCGCAGTTTCGTACTCGCAACTAAACCACACCATCTCGTTATATGACGTCGTTTTCGGTATTTTCACGACGCTACCTAGCTAAACTAACATAACTCAACATAACCTAACCTTCGCACTTCTAGCGTTATGAAACGTTTTACTCGCTACTTTACAATGCTTTCTGCAACATTACGACGGTTTCATGCGTTTTCACATTAGATACCGCAGTTTGCGACTTCTAAAGTGAAAAACACTCCATCTCAATTGCTGACAGTGTTTAAAGCGGTTTTATCACGCTTAATAACTTAACCTAACCTAACCTTCGTACTTGTATCTAAAAACGCTCTGTTACACAGTTTCGTTGATAATTACGCTATTTGCATGACCTCACAATTTTCACGAACTTAGTACAGTACAGAACGCTGTATCTCGCTAAATGACATCGTTCTTAAGGTTTCACGATGCTTGCATGCGCTTTCACGAGGATATCACAATAAAGCAGTGTCGCACTTGTAACGGTACAAGACGCAGTATCTGGCTAGTTCACGCCGTTTTGTGTGCTTTCACAATAATTCACATATCGCAGTTTCGTACTCGCAACAAAACAACACTATCTCGTTAGATGACGTCGTTTTCGGTAGTTTCACGACGCTACCTAGCTTAGAATAACATAATTCAACCTAACCTAACCTTCGCACTTCTAGCGTTAGAAAACGTTTAACTCGCCTCTTTACAATGCTTTCTGCAACATTACGATGGTTTTATGCGTTTTCACATTAGATATCGCAGATTCCGACTTTTAATGGTGAAAAACACTGCATCTCAATAGCTGCCATTGTTTAATGCGGTTTCATGACGCTTCTTAACTTAACATAACCTAACTTTCGCACGTATCTAAAAACGCTCTGTTACAATGTCTCTTTCACAATTACGATATTTGCATGACCTCCCAGTTTTTCACCAACTTAGTACAGTACAGAACGCTGTATCTCGCTAAATGACATCGTTCTATAAGGTTTCACGATGCTTGCATGTGCTTTCACGAGAATATCAAAATAAAGCAGTTTCGCACTTGTAACGGTACAAGACGCAGTATCTGGCTAGTTCACGCCGTTTTGTGTGTTTTCACGATATTTCACCTGTCGTAGTTTCGTACTCGCAACTAAACAACACTATCTCGTTATATGACGCCGTTTTCGGTAGTTTCACGACGCTGCCTAGCTTAAAATAACATAAATCAACCAAACCTAACCTTCGCACTTCTAGCGTTAGAAAACGCTTCACTCGCTACTTTACAATGCTTTCTGCAACATTACGACGGTTTCATGCACTTTCACATTAGATATCGCAGTTTTCGACTTCTAATGGTAGAAAACACTGCATCTCATTAGCTGACATTGTTTAGTGCGGTTTTATCACGCTTCATAACTTAACCTAACCTAACCTTCGCACTTGTATATAAAGCACTCTGTTACAGTGTTTCGTTCATAATTACGACATTTGCATGACCTCACTAATTTTCACCAATTTAGTACAGTACAGAACGCTGTATCTCGTTAAATGACATCGTTCTCTAAAGTTTCACGATGCTTGCATGCGCTTTCGCGAGAATATCACAAAATAGCAGTTTCGCACTTGTAACGGTACAAGACGCAGTATCTGGCTAGTTCATGCCGTTTTGTGTGTTTTCACGATATTTCACACTATCGCAGTTTCGTACTCGCAACAAAACAACACTATCTCGTTAGATGACGTCGTTTTCGGTAGTTTCACGACGCTACCTAGCTTAAAATAACATAACTCAACCTAACCTAACCTTCGCACTTCTAGCGTTATGAAACGTTTTACTCGCTACTTTACAATGCTTTCTGCAACATTACGACGGTTTCATGCGTTTTCACATTAGATATCGCAGTTTCCGACTTTAATGTAGAAAAACACTGCATCTCAATAGCTGACATTGTTTAATGCGGTTTTATCACGCTTCATAACTTAACCTAACCTAACCTTCGCACTGTATCTAAAAACGCTCTGTTACACTGTTTCGTTCACAATTACGATATTTGCATGACCTCCCAGTTTTTCACCAACTCAGTACAGTACAGAACGCTGTATCTCGCTAAATGACATCGTTTATAAGGTTTCACGATGCTTGCATGCGCTTTCACGAGAATATCAAAATAAAGCAGTTTCGCACTTGTAACGGTACAAGACGCAGTATCTGGCTAGTTCGCGCCGTTTTATGTGCTTTCACAATATTTCACACATCGCAGTTTCGTACTCGCAACAAAACAACACTATCTCGTTAGATGACGTCGTTTTCGGTAGTTTCACGACGCTACCTAGCTTAGAATAACATAACTCAACCTAACCTAACCTTCGCACTTCTAGCGTTATGAAACGTTTTACTCGCTACTTTACAATGCTTTCTGCAACATTACGACGGTTTCATGCGTTTTCACATTAGATATCGCAGTTTCCTACTTTTAATGAAGACAAACACTGCATCTCAATAGCTGACATTGTTTAATGCGGTTTTATCACGCTTCATAACTTAACCTAACCTAACCTTCGCACTTGTATCTAAAACGCTCTGTTACACTGTTTCGTTCATAATTACGATATTTGCATGACCTCACAAATTTTCACCAACTTAGTACAGTACAGAACGCTGTATCTCGCTAAATGACATCGTTCTATAAGGTTTCACGATGCTTGCATGCGCTTTCACGAGAATATCAAATAAAGCAGTTTCGCACTTGTAACGGTACAAGACGCAGTATCTGGCTAGTTCGCGCCGTTTTATGTGCTTTCACAATATTTCACACATCGCAGTTTCGTACTCGCAACAAAACAACACTATCTCGTTAGATGACGTCGTTTTCGGTAGTTTCACGACGCTACCTAGCTTAGAATAACATAATTCAACCTAACCTAACCTTCGCACTTCTAGCGTTAGAAAACGTTTAACTCGCTACTTTACAATGCTTTCTGCAACATTACGATGGTTTTATGCGTTTTCACATTAGATATCGCAGATTCCGACTTTTAATGGTGAAAAACACTGCATCTCAATAGCTGACATTGTTTAATGCGGTTTTCATGACGCTCTATAACTTAACATAACCTAACTTTCGCACTGTATCTAAAACGCTCTGTTACACTGTTTCTTTCACAATTACGATATTTGCATGACCTCCCAGTTTTTCACCAACTTAGTACAGTACAGAACGCTGTATCTCGCTAAATGACATCGTTCTATAAGGTTTCACGATGCTTGCATGCGCTTTCACGAGAATATCAAAATAAAGCAGTTTCGCACTTGTAACGGTACAAGACGCAGTATCTGGCTAGTTCACGCCGTTTTGTGTGTTTTCACGATATTTCACCTGTCGCAGTTTCGTACTCGCAACTAAACCACACCATCTCGCTATATGACGTCGTTTTCGGCATTTTCACGACGCTACCTAGCTTAAAGTAACATAACTCAACATAACCTAACCTTCGCACTTCTACCGTTATGAAACGTTTTACTTGCTACTTTACAATGCTTTCTGCAGCATTACGACGGTTTCATGCGTTTTCACATTAGATATCGCAGTTTCCTACTTTTAATGAAGACAAACACTGCATCTCAATAGCTAACATTGTTTAATGCGGTTTTATCACGCTTCATAACTTAACCTAACCTAACCTTCGCACTTGTATCTAAAAACGCTCTGTTACACTGTTTCGTTGATAATTACGCTATTTGCATGACCTCACAAATTTTCACGAACTTAGTACAGTACAGAACGCTGTATCTCGCTAAATGACATCGTTCTTTAAGGTTTCACGATGCTTGCATGCGCTTTCACGAGGATATCAAAATAAAGCAGTTTCGCACTTGTAATGGTACAAGACGCAGTATCTGGCTAGTTCAGGCCATTTTGTGCGCTTTCACGATATTTCACATATCGCAGGTTCGTACTCGCAACAAAACAACACTATCTCGTTAGATGACGTCGTTTTCGGTAGTTTCACGACGTTACCTAGCTTAAACTAACATAACTCAACCTAACCGAACCAAACGTTTTACTCGC
Organism: Rhipicephalus microplus; assembly: GCF_013339725.1. Taxonomy (NCBI): domain Eukaryota; kingdom Metazoa; phylum Arthropoda; class Arachnida; order Ixodida; family Ixodidae; genus Rhipicephalus; species Rhipicephalus microplus. Next base: position 3,159 of record NW_023608629.1, on the reverse strand, counting down.
TACTTTACAATGCTTTCTGCAGCATTACGATGGTTTCATGCGTTTTCACATTAGATATCGCAGTTTCCGACTTTTAATGGTGAAAAACACTGCATCTCAATAGCTGACATTGTTTAATGTGGTTTTATGACGCTTCATAACTTAACATAACCTAACCTTCGCACTTGTATCTAAAAACGCTCTGTTACACTGTTTCGTTCACAATTACGATAGTTGCATGACCTCACAGTTTTTCACCAACTTAGAACAGTACAGAACGCTGTATCTCGCTAAATGACATCGTTATATAAGGTTTCACGATGCTTGTATGCGCATTCACGAGAATATCACAATAAAGCAGTTTCGCACTTGTAACGGTACAAGACGCAGTATCTGGCTAGTTCGCGCCGTTTTGTGTGCTTTCACAATATTTCACACATCGCAGTTTCGTACTAGCAACAAAACAACACTATCTCGTTATATGACGCCGTTTTCGGTAGTTTCACGACGCTGCCTAGCTTAAAATAACATAACTCAACCAAACCTAACCTTCGCACTTCTAGCGTTAGAAAACGCTTCACTCGCTACTTTACAATGCTTTCTGCAACATTACGACGGTTTCATGCACTTTCACATTAGATATCGCAGTTTTCGACTTCTAATGGTAGAAAACACTGCATCTCATTAGCTGACATTGTTTAGTGCGGTTTTATCACGCTTCATAACTTAACCTAACCTAACCTTCGCACTTGTATATAAAGCACTCTGTTACAGTGTTTCGTTCATAATTACGACATTTGCATGACCTCACTAATTTTCACCAATTTAGTACAGTACAGAACGCTGTATCTCGTTAAATGACATACGTTCTCTAAAGTTTCACGATGCTTGCATGCGCTTTCGCGAGAATATCACAAAATAGCAGTTTCGCACTTGTAACGGTACAAGACGCAGTATCTGGCTAGTTCATGCCGTTTTGTGTGTTTTCACGATATTTCACATATCGCAGTTTCGTACTCGCAACAAAACAACACTATCTCGTTAGATGATGTCGTTTTCGGCAGTTTCACGACGCTACCTAGCTTAAACAAACACAACTCAACCTAACCTAACCTTCGCACTTCTAGCGTTAGAAAACGTTTTACTCGCTACTTCACACTGCTTTCTGCAACATTACGACGGTTCTATGCGTTTTCACATTAGATATGGCAGTTTCCGACTTCTAATGGTGAAAAACACTGCATCTCAATAGCTGACATTGTTTAACGCGGTTTTATGACGCCTAATAACTTAATCCAACCTAACCTTCGCACTTGTATCTAAAAACGCTCTGTTACACTGTTTCATTCACAATTACGATATTTACTTGATCTAACAGTTTTCACCAACTTAGTACAGTACAGAACGCTGTATCTCACTAAATGCCATCATTCTTTAAGGTTTCACGATGCTTGCACGCGCTTTTATGAGTATATCACAATAAAGAAGTTTCGCACTTGTAACGGTACAAGACGCAGTATCCGGCTAGTTCGCGCCGTTTTATGTGCTTTCACATTATTTCACACATCGCAGTTTCGTACTCGCAACAAAACAACACTATCTCGTTAGATGACGTCGTTTTCGGTAGTTTCACGACGCTACCTAGCTTAGAATAACATAATTCAACCTAACCTAACCTTCGCACTTCTAGCGTTAGAAAACGTTTTACTCGCTACTTTACAATGCTTTCTGCAACATTACGATGGTTTTATGCGTTTTCACATTAGATATCGCAGATTCCGACTTTTAATGGTGAAAAACACTGCATCTCAATAGCTGACATTGTTTAATGCGGTTTTATGACGCTTCTTAACTTGAAATAACCTAACTTTCGCACGTATCTAAAAAGGCTCTGTTACAATGTTTCTTTCACAATTACGATATTTGCATGACCTCCCAGTTTTCACCAACTTAGTACAGTACAGAACGCTGTATCTCGCTAAATGACATCGTTCTATAAGGTTTCACGATGCTTGCATGCGCTTTCACGAGAATATCAAAATAAAGCAGTTTCGCACTTGTAACGGTACAAGACGCAGTATCTGGCTAGTTCACGCCGTTTTGTGTGTTTTCACGATATTTCACCTGTCGCAGTTTCGTACTCGCAACTAAACCACACCATCTCGTTATATGACGTCGTTTTCGGTATTTTCACGACGCTACCTAGCTTAAACTAACATAACTCAACATAACCTAACCTTCGCACTTCTAGCGTTATGAAACGTTTTACTCGCTACTTTACAATGCTTTCTGCAACATTACGACGGTTTCATGCGTTTTCACATTAGATACCGCAGTTTGCGACTTCTAAAGGTGAAAAACACTCCATCTCAATTGCTGACAGTGTTTAAAGCGGTTTTATCACGCTTAATAACTTAACCTAACCTAACCTTCTTACTTGTATCTAAAAACGCTCTGTTACACAGTTTCGTTGATAATTACGCTATTTGCATGACCTCACAAATTTTCACGAACTTAGTACAGTACAGAACGCTGTATCTCGCTAAATGACATCGTTCTTTAAGGTTTCACGATGCTTGCATGCGCTTTCACGAGGATATCACAATAAAGCAGTGTCGCACTTGTAACGGTACAAGACGCAGTATCTGGCTAGTTCACGCCGTTTTGTGTGCTTTCACAATAATTCACATATCGCAGTTTCGTACTCGCAACAAAACAACACTATCTCGTTAGATGACGCCGTTTTCGGTTGTTTCACGACGCTACCTAGCTTAAAATAACATAACTCAACATAACCTAACCTTCGCACTTCTACCGTTATGAAACGTTTTACTTGCTACTTTACAATGCTTTCTGCAGCATTACGACGGTTTCATGCGTTTTCACATTAGATATCGCAGTTTCCTACTTTTAATGAAGACAAACACTGCATCTCAATAGCTAACATTGTTTAATGCGGTTTTATAACGCTTCATAACTTAACCTAACCTAACTTTCGCACGTATCTAAAACGCTCTGTTGCAATGTTTTGTTCACAATTACGATATTTGCATGACCTCCCAGTTTTTCACCAACTCAGTACAGTACAGAACGCTGTATCTCGCTAAATGACATCGTTCTATAAGGTCTCACGATGCTTGCATGCGCTTTCACGAGAATATCAAAATAAAGCAGTTTCGC
>NW_023608628.1:0-27412 GCF_013339725.1 Rhipicephalus microplus | reverse complement strand
AGAAATCGAAGTTGGCCACCACGGCGGTCTAGTGGCTTAGGCACTCGGCTGCAGACCCGCAAGCCACGGGATTGAATCCCGGCCGCAACGGCCGCATTTTCGATGGTGTGAAAACGCTTGAGGGTCGTGTGCTAGATTTAAGTGCATGTCAAAAACCCCAGGTGCTTGAAATTTCCAGAGTCCTTTACTACGCCGTCACGCATAGTCATGTGGTAGTTTTGGAACGGTAAACCTCACTAAATAATATTAAGTCGAGCATCACTATGCATTTCCTAGCTGCACTTTAATTAGCCAGAGCCAAGAGTAGGCATGATGTAAAAGTATGAACGATCTGCCTATTTGTAAAAGAGAAACCGGGGGATAGGTTAGGTATATACGAGTGCATTATCGCGGCATACTGAAGTTATCCGTGCGCGTTTGTTCCTAATGATGCTCTTGGTACAGCCTGAATTTTACCCCATCAATAGCTTAACGCCCTACAGACGTAAATAATTTTTGCGACAAAGGAAGAGATTGCATACCTGTGCACAGGCGAACCCAAGTTTTTACCCATCCATACTGCGAGGTGCGCTTGACAAGCGAGAATGATGCGTTCCAGTGTTGCGTATTCGATGCAAAGGCACAAGGTGCTCGAGCAGTGCAGTGTTCCAACTACAAGGAGATCTTGAGGGTTTGCTCCGCTTATATTAAGCATATCTTAGTGTATTCCTTCATATTCACGACCGCTCCAAACCTGGCAAAACTGCTTAGTCTCTTGAGCACTAATATGGTCGGCAGAAAAAAACGCTATGCCTTCACTTTTGCATCAGGACATTTAAGCTTACACGATGTTAAAGCATCGCCATTCATTTAAACATGCTGATCATGCGAATACTATAAGCAGTGATAGAACCACCCCTACGGGAATTAGCAGGGTAGGGTATTGCACGAGATATGTCACCAAGCTAGTAAACCTAGACCTTGGTAACGTGTGTTGCATTCTTATGCAAACTCGAAACATTTACTATACTTCACAGACTTCCGTCACAGATTCGCAATATCCTTCCACTTCCAAGGCGTATATATCTGTTCATCCGAAATAAATGCTTGAAAACATATAAGCGCTAAGAAACGGGGACGTACGGGAGACGACAAAACATGCGCTTAAATGTTGGCTCTCAATATGTTTTCGAGTTCCGTTTACCAAAACGCTCCAAAATATCAATGCCAAAAGTTTTTGGCAGTTTTTGTTTAATCAAATGACGTCAGCTTTATGGGGCATTCATACTTAATTGAATAAAACTGTCAAGATGCCTTTCCGACGTTGAAGAATTACAGGAATGGAAATGAACAGCCCGGCAACTCCCGGAGTGGGAACGGGCAAATTTTTTCATCCCGAGAAATTGAAAGGAATGGAATCGCGGCAAGTTCTCATTCCCCGGAATAAATTGGAATGGAGGTGCCCATTCCGCAACACTGTCAACGACCTCCCGAAAAGATTCCGCATTGTGATTCAAGACACGCAGCAACCACACCGGAATCCTCGATTACAGCCCAAAAGGAATTCTGATTACTCGGCAAATACCGCCATCAGATGCGTCCATCCATTAGTCATCACTGAGGATGCTTCAGTCGCCAAACTTGAGCACCCGAATGACATTGCGAATCGGTAAGCGTAGTTACAATGCAGAATTGATCCGTAAGCTGAGAATTTTACTACATGGGCGCTATGTTGAGCTGTACACATTCCTTATAATCAATACCGCAAAGCTTATAATCAATATTTACGGTGCACTTTCATACCTGTAGACTGGCGAGGCTCAAAGGAAGTTAAATATAGAGGATATTCTGTTCGTGTTATCCAGAAAAACCTCAGTTGCAGTTATTTAACTGCTAATGTTGCCAATGGGGCTTGTTTGTATCGCATTTTTGATTACTCTGGTAAAATGAGAAATACACAATAATTGGGGCACAAGAAAGGCACACTGCACCAGGTGTCCCCGTGTGTCTTGTTGTTGTAGTTGTTGTTGTTTTCCTATTGTTAGTGGCGCATACCCACTGTGGGGGATTGGCCAAGAATCGAGTGGTTTAAACATTTACTGTTCATATTTGGAATGATGGAGGTTTAACAGAAAGATTACCGATAGCCTAGGAAAGTTTGGTGCTAAATGTAATGCATACAAATATTTACATAAACAAATTTATTCTCAGAATAGAGCCATAATCAGATTTTTAGTATATAATTATGGGAACCTGTTAGGATAATGAAACTGGTTAATTAGTCAACTTATTAGTTTCATCAACATAGTCCCGGACGGCCGCGCATACTGTCGCATTAGAGAAACCAGAAATAGAAGCTCCAAAAGACAAAATGACAGGCAGAGATAAGTCCATACCAACACCACGTAAAGGTATTTCTATTAGGGTTTTTCGTAATGTGTTAAACCGCCTGCAGGTCAAAAAGAAATGGTCTATTGCTTCCAGTTCATCACAGAACGCACACAGTGGCAAAGGTGCCTGAGCAGAGCTTTGTTTATAGAAATTTAGATTTGGTACTCGGCAACGCAGCCTTGTGATAGCTACTTCTTGTTTTCGAGTGCGGCAAAAGTCTCTTCGCCAGGGATATAATAAATGGTGATAACTTGTAGAGTTTGTTAGTGCTGAACCTTTAAAGACTTGCATAAGCGTACGTCTGCGGAATCGAGCAGCACTCACATAAGCGGATGATGGAGAGAGTGGTAGAATTGGTTGGCTGATTGACGACTTAGCTAAGGAATCGGCTATTTCATTTAGAAACAAACCTTTATGTCCAGACACCCAAACTAATCGTACTTTCTCAAATGCACAGGTACTAGTGCACGGAACGCCTTTGTTACGTGATTATCAGCACGAACAGAAAGTGCCGCACAGAGAGATAGGGAATCTGTTATTATGACAGCTGATGTAATTGCTGTATCTAACTTGCGTAAGGCGAGCACTACTGCCAGAAACTCAGCCACAAAAACAGGTATAAAATCGGGTAGTCGAAGGGAATAAATCCAATTTAAAATCGGACTGGAAATACCAACCCCTGACTTTTCGTCGTATTGAGATGCGTATGTAGCAATATTAACGTTCGTGGTAATACGGCGCAGGTGATCTTGTAGTAAACCATCCAAAATATTATGGGGAAGTAATTTGGCATTATTAGGAAAAATGTCGTCGAATCGAATTTCCACCGGGGCTAAATTATCACGACTCGGCATGATGTCGCATATACGTAAGTTTAGAGGATCCAGTAAATTTTGCACAAATATAATTTGTGGCGTGTGAAATCGCGGCCATCTAGCAGCAAAAAATGATCCCGGGGTGGAAATAAAGGCCGTTTCTGAATGTCGTAATGGTGATTCATAAATTCTTAAGAATGTCTGAACAGTCAGAAGGCGAATTCTACAAGAAAGTGGAGGGACCCTCGATTCGAGATACAACACATTGTTGGCAACTGTTTTGGGAAGGCCAAATCATAAGCGCAAAGTTTCTCTTTCCAGAAGAATTAGAGGCCGCAACTTTTAAGCTGGAACTCCAGAGAAAAGTACACAACCAAATTCCAAAGTGGGACGAACGTACATGCGATATATCATTACCAATGTGTCTCTTCTCACACCAGTGCGGTAATTGCTTAGCCTACGTAATATGCCAATGGCCTGCACACCTTTTCCGGCGATAATCGATATGAGGTCGCCAGTTAAGCGATGTGTGATAAATTACTCCAAGGTATTTAACAGATTGCACCTGTGGTATATCTCATAATGGTAAGACAGAGAGATGTTCACAGGGTATTGCAGCGGGAAAACAAGGAGGGCACACTTACTCGGATTAAGTAAAAAGCTGTTTTCGTCGAGCCAGCTCTCCAATATATTAGGTAAGTCTGCAGCCGTTCATATAAGGTCTGGATGTTATCTGCCATCGCAAAAAATGCGATATCATCTGCATAAACATAAGTTGTTATATCCTGTTTACGTGGAATGGTGCTCATTAGTAAATTAAATAGCACCGGGGAAAGCACCGAGCCTTGCGGTACTCCCCTCGTTTGAGTATGAGTAGATGATGAAAACCCATCTTTAAAACAATAAAATTTCCTGTCTGCAAGAAAATTGTGAACCCACGCTACTATGTATGATGGAAAATCAAGGTATTCTAATCGATCTATCAAAATACAGTGCTCCACGGTATCATATGCTTTAGCGATGTCTAAAGTAACTAAAGCTGCATATTTTTATGTAGCCGAGCTAATTGAAGCCGACTCTCTAAATCAACGTGGGCATTCCAAATTGAACAACCGGCATGAACCCAATTTGACAAGGACTAAGAATTGACCTCATGGTAATAAGTTCATTAATTCGTATATTGATGATTCTCTCAACCAATTTCACTAAGTTGATGTCAGTGCGATTGGCCTTATGTTATCCAACGTGTATGCATCATTTTCCTTTTTTAGCAACAATACAATTTTGGCAAGTTTCCATTCTGGAGGTATCCATGCGTTCCCTAACGAATAATTCACTAGTTCTAGCAAAAGATTAGGCGATTCCTGGAGTAAACATTTCAACATAGAGTTCGTAATCCCATCTGGTCCGGGAGCCGTCCTCGGTAAGCATAATACTGTCTGACTCAATTCAGCTGAAGAAACTTCTGGAAATTCATGCAAGTTTACCAGAGCGGGCTGAATAGCCAAAAAATTAGCAGTGAAGTGGCGTTCTAAACCTTGCGCTATGTCTTCTAGAGAGGTGTTCATTTCTTCCGGCGTCAAGATACATGAATGTAACGTTAAAGGTGCTGGCAGTACCTTTCTTGTCCGAAGATAAGCGAGCAAAGCCCGCTTATTTTTAGCTCTAGAAAGATAATCAAAATGTCTACTGTCGTATTCTTCTTTCGCGCGGTTCACTGTACGCTTAAATACGCCAGCAAGGAATTGATAGTCCTTCCAGTTTGTTGGGCTCTGATTAAAAAGAAGTTTTTTCCAAGCGGCTTTTCGTCTTCTGTAATCGCGCGTACACTCATCATTCCACCAACGAGAGGAGGATCGTTTATTGGATGGAATAGAAAATTCGGAATTTTTTCTAGATCCCTCCAGCAATGAACCAATCGTAGATGCAATCCCCTTAGTACTGGCATTTCCAAGCTTGGAAATGGCAGAACGGGGGCAGGTTTGAAATTTGCTATGGTTGATGTATGTGCGTTTTGGCTGATCTAAATTTATTGTTGGACAAGTAATGTCAAAAACTAATGGAAGATGATCGCTGTTAGTTGCCGAATCCAGAACAGCCCATGACGAAACCTTGATTGCATTGGAGCAAAACGTTAAGTCCAATACTGAGCTAGTTTGACCTCGGACAAATGTTACATGACCTTTATTCAGACAGGAGAGGTTGTGATCAATAGTCCATTCCCATAGTCGCCTACCACAAGAATCGGTCCTTATACCCCAAGACAAATGATGTGAATTAAAGTCTCCTGTGAGTACAATTTCTTTCTACATGCTACCAAAACGCTGTCAAGATAACGCGTACTTTGCACACCGGGGGAAGTAAAAATTTACAATCGAAAAAGGGTGGTATCCGGGGAGACACAAGTCTAGTGCTATTATTTCACAATCTAAGTCTAACATTCTGAAAGAAATTTTCGCCCTATGGCATAATTTACCTGATACAAGGATCATTAAACCACCACCACGTGATGGGCGATCTAATCGAAAAGCACGAAAACCTGCAAGATGAAAATTTTATCTGGTGTGAGCCAAGTTTCTTGGAGAATTATAATATCAAGATTAAAATTATTGCAAAAGTAATGTAAGTCGGTTGAGGCTGAGAATATAGAACGGCAGTTCCACTGTAGTACCCTCAACTGACCTATGGTGTTGAGCGCACCACAGAGGCGCATGTCGCTCGCGCCCTTGTTAGCATCTTCACCCGAAATAGCTGTTCATTCCGTTTTGATTTGGACTTGAGATCGGTGAAGATAGGGGATCTGGTACGTTTATTAGTTCGTATATAGAGTTCCATATCTGTAGCAGTACTTGTGCTCGGCTGAGGCGAATGTCGGTCCAAGTGCACCTGTGTTCGTGACTGCTTAGCCTTGCCTGCAGATGCAGAAAGTTCGTCCAACACTACATTGTGTAGCTGTGTGGCATCGCTGGTAATGTCTAATACTGCAGGTTCTTACTAGTCTGTACTGTTTGTCCAATCTGACTTGAAAGAATTTGCACCAAACAGTCGGAAAGGTTAGATATGAGTTTATCCATTGCCTTACTCACTGCATTTTCCACAGCAGTTTCAATAGCCTGCAATAGGTTTGAGTCCATACTGGAAGTGCAGCGCGCTGTAATACCAGAGTATCCAAAAGCCCTGTCTCTAGCTAGGTCAATGGCTTCCCTTCGAGAACAGCGGCGGCGGTCAATAACTTCTAGGATTTGAACCTCCCGGGAACGAGCGGAACAGTCAGAGTTGTCGGCGCAGTGACCACCCCCACAGAGACAACACTTTTACACTGTTGCAGTACACTTGCTTGAAGGATGGCTCTCTCCGCAGGTGCTACAACGAACGTTATATTTACATGCTCCCGCACTGTGGCCGAATCTCCAGCAGTTCTTGCATTGAATTGGACGAGAAGCGAGGGGTTCTACTCGGAAGATCAGTGGCCATAATTTTATTTCTGATGAGCATTTTGTGCCTACAAATGTCGTGATGATAGATTCAGTTGGTACCCTCTCGTTGTCGACTAGGCGATTACACCGGTAAATTGAAATTACTCCTGCTCCAGAGAGCCTGTCTAGGGTCTCAGCTGGACTCAGCTTGGAGTCGACTCTCCGTACAAGGCCTTTGGTACATGCAAGGAGAGGCGGAATAAAAGCACTCACCGGGGTAGCACTACAAATGAGGTGCATTTGAGAAGATCCTGCACGCAAGTCTGATCCGGCGACCTACACACGATACCTCCTCGCCCAAATGGGCGCACATCTGTGATGGTGTGGAAATGGTTTGAAGTCGTCTTAAGTTCCTTTGAACCGCCTGGGGGTTTGCAAGTCTGATGAAGCCTCCATTTGTAGGTACCAGTGCCACGGAAATGCTGTCGATACCACTGCGGAAAAAGGAGTCTAACGGTAATTCGTTAGAAGGCAGGGACGCTGACCAGGCGGATCGCGCCTGGCCAGGAGAAGTAGTTGACATGAGCACTAGGGATATGGTTAGACTCAGAAACCGATAAACTATAGAATCGGACTCTCAGACAGAAAGTTAAAACCACTCAATCCTCAGCCAAGAACACCCGAGCAGGTTGAGCACGGGCAAGCCCAGCAGAGACCGCCAGACAGAACCAGCGCTTAAACGGTTCTTCTTCACAGCTCGCGTGTGTCTTCCTTGCGTTTATTTTTTTGCTCTACCATAGAAGTCATATTCTTTTAAACAGCATTTTCTGACCGCCAGACGGCTGACACGTCAGCAACAGAATCACTAACGGAACTGAAAAGCTGGAAAAAATAAGTATTTGCCAGACATCTCTGTTGATAACCATGTTGCGCCTTGTTTTATTCGATTTCTTGTTTATTTTGTACGTGCACTGCTTCATCGAACGGTTTCTCGGCCTTCTCAAGGTTCCCGGTAAAAACACTTAGAGATAATGTCACCGTCATCTCATTGTATATAATAATAATAATAATATAATATAATAATAATAATAATATAATAATAATATAATAATAATAATAATAATAATATAATAATAATAATAATAATAATAATAATATTATTTTTAATATTATTATTATTATTATTATTATTATTATTGCAGGTAATATAACATACAACAGCTGTTTAGGATGTGGTACTTTAGTTTTTTCTCGAATTTCAACCCTCCCAACCTCGAGAGAAATCCTGGGTGCGCTAATGCGCGCAGTATGTACAGTTTGCGCCTGGGAGTCCACACCGAATGTCAACGCCTCTGCAAAGGCATTCTGTGTCAAGGCCAGCGGTTGAACCCGCATACCCGATCAACTCAACGACGTCATCAAGCAGCGGCGCCGGTCTGTCACGCAACGCACAGCGAGCTCCCTCAGCCCACGAGCCCGTTGAAGCAATGGCGCCTTCCAGTCTGTCGAGTCTTATGCAATGCGTGGCGGCGTCACTCGGCGTCACTTGGGTGCAACCACGCGCAGCGGTCCCGGATTTTGATGAGCATGACGTGGCCCAGCGGCGGGCCCCTTTGGAGGATTCTGACATCACGGCCAGCGGCGCTTCTGGTTGGACGTTTGATGACTCAAAGGGTCCACCTGGTGCCTATAAAAAAAAAAGCCCTGCAACGCGTCGCCAGCAGTAGACCTATGTGTCAGAGAATCCTCTCGGTTGCTTAAGCCCCTTTTCGCAGTCGGCGCGCCCGGTGTCCTTGGCAGCGGCGAGTTTCGTGGCGCCCTTCGTAACCTCGTCAGTGGTGCGCTTCGTAACAGAGAGAGAAGCCGACGGTTGCGTGCGAAAGAAGACATGTCGGCTCATCAGTCCCTGAGATGTCGGCCCCAGTGCTGAATTTGTAACGCCTCTATTTCTATGCTGTACGTAAACCTTGCCTTAACTCACCATCGGCTCATCCGCTCGTCTATCAGCTATGCGCAGAAGCAGTCGCGAGCTGAGTAACACACGCTATCAAATGACTGGTGACCTTGTCGGAGGAGTTCGGAGCAGTGGCGTTCGGGACCGTGTTGGCGTCTCGCCTTCATAACAACGGTTATGGCCTATAGGTAAAACCAAATCTGATACACATGAGATTTATTTAAGTGCCACTTCGGATTGGAAAACAGGCCCAGGCAAGAAGTACAAAAAATAGGTCGAAAACGTGTATTGCAAATGTTTATTTTTTATACGACGCACACTCGTGGTACCGATACCTACGCATGTCTAAACTTTAGACGAAAACGTATGTTCTTCAACGCATGTTTGCGACGCATACTACGCGATAGCTGAGCAGGTATATATCCTCGATCTCTTTTAGGGACGCGATCACTCTCGCGTGATTTCGCGTCGTGTTGTGCAGTGGCTGTTACACGTACTAAAAAGACGTGAGCGGCTTGGCCGCTCACCTTGCATCGTTCTCGAGTGGCGTGCGTCAGCTGGTTTTTCGTTCGCGGCGATTGATCGCGCGAGTATACGAAGTCGTACCAAGGTGGTACTCCAAATGAGTACGCTCGAGGACGTAGTTGGGCGTTAGTAACGAGCCTACGTACGCCACGTGCACTGCCGCGGGAGAGGACCGCGCATGTGCAATAAGTAACGTAGAGATGCGCGCGTACGCCCAAAACAAGACGCTGCATCGTACGTAATGCAACCAACGCAATGCTCACGACGTTACGTTCTCGCGAGACCTCGAAGAAACCAGAATGACAGTAACGAAACCAGAGTTATTCAGTCATATGAGTTGCGAAACTCCCCATAGGCTCCATGTATCAAAATCCAAACACGACATTGGCTGAAATGGCAGAAGTGAGTAGATTGGAGCACCATCTCTTGACTACAAGACTAACTAGAAAGTGCAATGTCAATGAAGTTATTGGTCGAACAAGGAAAAGGTGTCTTGTTTCCCGCACTAACGGATCCAGCACGGTTTCCTGAATGAAAAAGTATGATCAAGAGGGCAGGCTGAATCCGAAGGCTGTCGTGTGAGAAAATCATTCTGAGAGTGGCTCCATCGAACTATCTTTTCGGATTAGGGTGAACGGTGTCGGGAATGAAATCGCCGTTTAGGCAAAATGACAAATATTAATATTTATCTGAAAAATTGAAAATACCCTTTCGAATTTCATTCACACAGTTTTTCTTTCATGTCAACGTCGGACTCCCTTTCCAACAACGTTTTGAGTATCATATGCGGCGAGTGTCAGATTATTCATTGGCATGTTATCATTCTTTGTTTTCACTCGAATCCTAATGGAATGCAGGCTAAGAGGTAAAGGTTTTAGTGTCTTCTGTAATAATATGCTGGTCTTTAAAATTAATTCTTCGCGTACTGCAACCACTTAGAGCATCTATCTATCTATCTATCTATCTATCTATCTATCTATCTATCTATCTATCTATCTATCTATCTATCTATCTATCTATCTATCTATCTATCTATCTATCTATCTATCTATCTATCTATCTATCTATCTATCTATCTATCTATCTATCTATCTATCTATCGAATCGCCTACGTCTGGGTACCCTCACGAGCACCCCCTTACCTTAGTGTCTTCGAAATTTTGGCAAGAAGAGCCAAGTGTTCGTGAAACGCCAATGCTGGTTCCAGTGCTGACTATCTAATTCTTGCATATGTTTAGCGCCACTTCATAAAGTTTCACTTAATAAAAAATTACAACAGATTTACTTTGCATAGCATTGATTCCAAAGTTACGTGAGATCTGCGTCTCTCTTTTTTAAGTGTGAATACACTTTATAAGCGACCCCAAACCATCCACCGCCGTCGGCGGCGTCCGCAGTCGTCTCTATCTTTAAAAGAAAGAGGACTTGGCGGGCCGCAGCGCGACGCTCTACCGAATAAGCCACGGACGCGACGCTGATATCGGTGTCAGTAACGCGCCTTATATCTTTAACGCCGCTGCGCGCGTCCCCCTCCCCCTTCGCTCTACAACGCCCTTCTCCGCCTGACGCTTGCGTTGTCGTTCCGCTTCTTGGGCCGCGTTCGCGGCTCGATGCTGACGCCTCATCTCGGCCTCGCGAGCGCGCAGTTCACCATCCGCTGCACGCTAACCGTGAGCTACAACGATAACACGAATAGGTGCTAATCTGTAGCGTAGTTTGTGTGTGTGTGTGTGACGCGCTCGCGATGTGTGCATTTAATGCATCGTACGAAAATCGTGAAGTGTAAATAAATATTACTTCGTATATAATGTATCTGTGTACAAATTCTTCATGACAACAACACCTTAATGCATTGCTTACACTTTAATCATCATCATAAGTAATAAAACTCCCAAGCATTTCCCCGAGGGTGAACATGGTTAAGTGCGAATGCACGGGGTGATGTTATGAGGGGGAGTAAAGTTAAATTCCGTTGGCGTTTGCCAGTGAGTTAACGTAAACTCCCTCGTGTGATCAAATTGCGATTCCCAGGAACCGTTACACCATAAAGGCACCATAGTGTGATTAATAATATAATAGTGCGAATTAATAAATACCCTCATAGCATCACCCCGTGCATTCGCACTTAACCATTTCACCCTCGGGGAAATGCTTGGGAGTTTTTTTCTTTTTGCGGGCAGTAGCGGATGGCGAAATGTATGCCGCGAAATGATCTTCATTTGGTATTGTAAAGCGCCAGTACTGTGAAAGCAATAGAGTAGTTCTATACATCAAAGCATTATGTAAAAAAAAAACACTCCGAAAACGCAGGAAAATAATAGTTGGCCTCGCACGGCTCGGCCTCCTGCAGGCTTCGCAGCGCTTCCGGAGCGCAAGGATTGAACGCAAATGCATGTATGGATGGATGGATAGATTGATATGGCTGTACCCTTTAGATCGAGTGGTGGATAACGCCACCAAGCCGTGATAGTTGGTGGACCAAAAGCTCGGTAAATTTTTTCCTTTAAATAGTGAGGTTGAGGACTCGTACTTTCCAGTGAAAGATTTAATTTGCACTCGTGCCTTTACTTTAGCGATCAATCAGTTAACCTCCTTCTAGTTAATTCTACCCGCTTAAAGTCTATTTTGCCCTCCCTGAACTTTAAACCCAGTGCTTTGAAAAACTCTTCACCATCATACTGAACTATATGGCGAGGCTCTTTACAGAACATTAGCAAGTGTTCGGCAGTTTAGTCCTCCTTTCCACACGCACTGCATACCGGTCTATCCCTTCGTACTTGGTCCGATATGTCTTGGTTTGCAATACTCCCGTCCTGGCCTCAAACAGTAGAGAACTACCCGGAGTATCATCATAGATCCTTTCCTTGCCAATTTCCTGCTTAAAAGTTCGATAGATCTGTAGTGCGGACTTTTAATCATGCCAATTCTCCACTTATCGGTCTCTGCTTCCTGCACCTTTTTCTTAACCGATAATACTTTTGGTTTGGCCCCCTGCTATTTTCTAAGCATTTACCAGTCAATTTTCTGGTTCGCTTCTTCCATTTTGTATCGACATTCTTCATGTACAAGCAGCTGAATACCTTCCTAGCCCAACGCTCCTCCCCCATTTCTCTCAATCGTTCTCAAATTTTATCTTGCTGCTAGCTTTCCTACCCTCAAATGATGTCCATCCATATCACCTTGTACTCCCTGATTTGGTGTATTCCCGTGAGCTCCTAAGCCAAGCCTACCTATTCCACGTGGCTTAATTTCTAATCTTGCTTGAACTTCTGATCTCATGCACAAGACCGCATTGCTGAACGTCAGACCAGGAACCATCACCCATTTTCATATTCCTCTCACAACATCATACCTATTGTAATTCCACAGTGCCCCGTTTTTCATCACCGCTTCATTCCTGTTACATTTAGTCGTCACTTATATTCGTGTTCCTTAGGTACTCGGCCCCATTGCTTATGCATACACCCAGTTATTTGTATTTATCTGTCATTTCTAGCATTACCTCCTGTATTCTAAGCTCGCTACCTTCATTATCATTAAGAATTATGACTGCTGATTTTTCCTTACTGAATCTGAAATCTAACCTATCTTCCTCATTACCGCAGATGTTCATCAATCTCTGCAAATCTTCCTTGTTATCGGCCATTAGCACTATATCATCTGCGTACATCAATGATGGTAGTGCCTGTTTCATGAGTTTTCCTTGTTTGACGAAAGAGAGGTTGAAGCTCAGTCCACTTCTCTCTAACTTGGCCTCTAATCCTTGTAGGTACATCATGAATAAGAAGGGTGACAGAGGACACCCCTGCCTGAGCTCCCGTTTACCTCTGCAGGCTTGGATACTTGTTTTTCCCCTTTATAACGGCCTTGTTACCTTTATAGATATCCTTTAAAAGATCAGTGACTCCATCTTTCACACCTAGTGCGTCCAGTATTCCCACAAGTCCTCTTGAATCACGCTATCGTATGCTCCCCTGATATCCAAAAATGCTAGCCACAGGGGCCTGTGTTCCTTTTCTGCTATTTCGATGCACTGCGTCAGTGAGAACAGATTGTCTTCGAACCTCTTGTGTTTCCGAAACACATTCTGCAGTTCTCCAGCACGCCCTCATCCTCTATCCATGCCTGCAGTCTTTCCTTATAATCTGCATCGCCAGCCTGTAGACCACTGATGTCACTGTTATAGGACGGTAGTTGTTTATGTCAGCTTTGTCCCCTTTTTCTTGATAGATCATGCTATCCTGCTAAGTTTCCATCCATCGGGAACTTCACCATCGATATTACTTACTCACTGCCTCTCTCTAAACCTGCTTAGACTTCGGACTAATGTCTTTATCAGCATAATTGGAATGCCATCTGGGCCTGTTGATGTACTACTAGGAACCCTTTTCTCAGCCCTTTCCCACTCTCGTTGTGAAAATGGAGCCCATCCCCAGGAATTCAGACATAACATGTCGCGCTATCTCTCGGCGGCAGCCGGATCACCTCAGCGTAACTGAATGGGAAGCGCTCGAAAAAAAATTCATATCTCACGAACCAGACACGATATCAAAAACAACTCCCGGTTTATAATACTACGCTACCACCATAACATTGGACGCCTAATTTAAATGTCGTGCGACTAAGAGCCTTCTTCCCAGACATCTGAATATTTTTCCACACAGCCTATGGGAGCGGACCCAATTTTGACACACTTTGGCCTCTTTAAACATCGATTGCAAAGCTTAGAAAATAGATTTCAAAAACGACTCCGGTTTTAGATTGGCCTATAAACAATCTTTTGATTAATATAATGCGTTACTTCGTAGCTTAAGCTACGTAGCTTCCTGGATCGTTTTTTTAAACCTTATAAACCCTTTTCTAAATTTAAAGCTGGCTTTCTTGCAGTAAACTTTGGTATAACGGAGAAGCCAGTTAACAATAAGTAAATAGCGTGTTGCGCGTTTTGGTTACAGTTCGACGAGGAAAACGCGTCCATGTGCAACTAGGGCCTCATTTCCACTTGATGAATGGCAGGTACTGCCGTTAGTTGGACGAATATGCAGTGCAGGGAAGCGAACTTGCGGAGTATAAAATGTGCTTATTTGTGTTTTCAAGGCCCGCATTTGCATCGGCGTGTTTCAGAACTGCTCGGGGCGTTCACAATATTTTTCAATGCATGTACTTCGTCTTGCATTTAATTTTTTACGCATCACTCGTATAAAAAAATCACGCGGTTCGAACTGCAATTCGTGCACCAGATAGAGGACTATGGATGCTGAAGCGAAAATAGAAAGCGTTGTGAGTAATATCATTTGGAATAACCATATCGCGCAAGAGTACCTTAAATGTGAAATATTCATTAATGAACTTAGGTAACTTTGGGCGTATCTGTTTTCTATCTAGCCGCTTACGACTTTGTGCTCTCGGACCATATCGTTCATGGGGTTTATATTAAAACTGGTGGGGCATAACACGACTGTATGGCAATCATAAATGACAGGTCATTATAGAATCTTGTTGTTTCTCATGAACAACATTGTTTATATGCCGGACTCTCCAGACCATATCGTTCATGAGGTTTATATCAAAACTGGTGGGGCATAACACGACTGTAGGACGATCTTAAATGACAGGTCATATTAAAATCATGTCTTGTTTCTCATGAACAACATTGTTTATATGCCATATGGTCATAGTGCAATAGTGGCCGTTTCATTAACTGATATACCGAAATCGACACGATGAGACAATTGTGTATGACTAGCATAAATGACAAATAGTAATGCGAAAATCGTGACATGCATGTCATGTAGCATGACATTATACCATACGCATGGTGCGTGTGTGGCCGTTTGGCTAGCTTTACATGTTCTCAGTTAGTAATTCTGTCACGTGATTGTGCAATGAATAATTTAGGAGCTAAGATGACATCATAAAATCCATGGCATGTACAACATGATTTACGTGCCCTTCTCACGGTGCGCAAACGACCATGTCGATTGCTTGTACAACGAAATTGCTATTGCGTAATATGACGCTAAGACAAACAAAATTACATGTCTACACGTGTAATTATGACATGCATGTTACGTATACATAGCTTACTGCTTCCAGGCTGCTTCACATTAGACCAGCTGAGTATGCGTTAGGGGAAAAAAAGCAAAATACGGTATACTCGTTACTCAAACAGAAATGGAAAGCGTTACCACCCTGCGTTACTTGCAAAAAAAAGGTAGCGCATTACCGTTACAGCTACCAAAAAAAAGTAATAGACTGTTACCACGGCCGTAATTCCGCGGTTGTAAGTTTTAAAATGTGTCCTTGCTGCAGGATCTCAAATACCAAATTTTAAAATCTCAAATATATGTCTCACAAAAAACTTCTAAACTAAACACGGAATATACGCGAAATGCTCATTTAATGAAAATTACTTGTACAAATGTAGCGAAACTTAGCATTCTTCATCAGCTATCCGAAAGAAATCATCATAAAACTAAAGAAATTTAGGGTAACTGCTTTTTTTCCTGTTCATAACAGCAGATCTACTGGACATCGCTGTGATATTGTGCACAGGTGCCAGTACAGGCACCTGTACAGTATGAAGGCCTGAATTGGCGCCTTCCTTTGTTTACTGGCGGGGTGCTTGTACTACCAAAATATATGCACAAATTTTGTGGAAGAAAAGAAACGCTTTAATGACATACGCACAAAAAATATCTGCGTAATTTTTTATTTCAACCTGTCTAGTCACCACGAAAGGGTACGAGCGTTCATGTGAAGGTGTTCAAGCTTCAGCCTGTGCTCAGGGTTTTTATAACCAACAACGATAAATGCCATCGGAAAGACAAAAAAGAAACTTGTTCTGGAAACAAAGCTGATAAGTCTTATCAAATTTGTATAAACTTCAACGTATTAACTATCATGAAATATTGCATATTTAGACATTTCTCAAAAATAATTTTCTGTGCTTTACAAGTTTTAAACAATGTTATTTGTTCTTACACTTCATGCGCAAAATGTCTTATTTGTAGCGCTAATATTTGAGTTTCACAACGTTTTTATGCGTAATGTAATAAACATCAGTGGTTATTATATTCTAGAACATATTTTAAATCAAATCCTGTACGCGGAACGCACCACATCAATTTGACGTTTGTGGTGTCTACCACGATCTTTGCATAAGTGGCTGTTAATATGCAAACGAGCGTGACCCAGTGAGGTTCGTCGCTGGTGCTTCAATATTTGTCACTCTGGGGTCCCTGTTCTCGCCATTGACTACAAGCCGTAAATTAGAGTAAAGAGTCAGTATTTTAATCAAGATAACTTGCATTAACGTCACTATTATCACCATCTTTAGATACCAGCTAGTTGAGATGCTGCATGAACTTTTGCTCGACCGCGCGGAGCAAGAAAATGTGGCATCAATTAGTGCCGAGGCGCTGCGCCCTGCTTCCATGCCGACTTGGATGAAAACATTTGACAGAAGTCTGTCTGGTTCGGTATGACACAGGGAGATGATATAGACTTCAACCAAAAGTTTTTAATAAACCCGACGTTTCGGAACCGACTTGGTTCTTCTTCATGGGTGACTGGTTGGTTGTTCGTAAGGAAAAGGAAGAAGGCACCTAATTTCTGTCTGCCTACAGTCGACACGGCGCAGTGCCGGTGACTGCGTAGGCTACGTATACAGCAGCAGTGTCTTCAAAGCACTCGAGGGGGGGCTAATGACCTTTCCTCTCTCTCTATCTCTCGTTTTGCCGTGGAGCGCAGTCCGTGTGTGTACACTGGGGGAAGGGTTCCAAGGGAGCGCTTGATGTTATGGGCTGTTCCTTGTACGTGCCACGACTCGAGTAACAACCTTCTCCTCCAGTTCGGCTTGCTTTCGAGGATGGCCGTCGCTTCAAAATTTATCTGATGGTCCAGTGTCTCCGCATGCTCGGCGACTGCGCTGCGCTCTTTGTCGAACTTCCACACATTGTTGGCGTGTTGCTTCAGTTGTTCCGGTAGGTTTTTCGTCTCACTGATATGCGACGCGGGGCACTCGGCACACGAAATTCAGTAAATGACACCAGGGCTCCGTCCATTGTTGGCCGCTCTTTCGGGTGGGGGAAAAGGCGGCCCAGCGTACACGAAGGCACGTGCGCAATGCGAACTCCTTCCTTCTTGAAGATCCGCGCCAACATCTCGCTGGTTCCGGGAACGTATGGAACCGGTACGCGTTTAGAGGGGCTGCCAATTACGGTTGATTGAAGTTTCCGTATTCTCTGTTGCTCTGCGCGGCGGGTGGTGGCTAGAATGAAGTACATACTGGAGAGGCAGAACTTCAGTAGACACAGAGCTCGTCAACCGCTAAAGGAGTCCTTTCACTCAGGCTTGCGTCCTCCTCAAGCGCAGAACGGGCAGCGGAGACAGCTAAGGGAACTGGCACGTTGGTTAACAATGAAACGACGTCAAATGAGACCATGCTCTCGTCAACGCCGATGCTCACATCTGACGCTAGCTACACGAAGTAGCTGGCGTCACGGACATGAGTTGGTGTTTTCCGGGGTATTGGGGCGAAAATTTGGCGTAGAAAATTTGAAAGAGCTCGCCATGGGGAGGAAGTGAAGTCTACAATTGGTCGGAGAGGGCGTCAGGGTTGTGAATTTTCGTAGTCCATAAAAACTCGGTGCGGATCCGTTACGACAGATTAGTCGCAGGTAAAGTGTTTTGAGATCCGGGTAATGCTTGAAAATTTCCGTGAGTAGCTTGTTTAGCTGTGTCTGGGTTTGCTTCGTTGGGTCCTTTACTCGCTGCGTGTATGCGTCCCCTTCTAAGAGAACTGAAACCTTCCGATCGTAGTCCCCGCTGTCCAACACCACCGTTGAATCACCCTTGTCGGCGGGCAAGATGACAATGCTTCGGTCCCGTCGGAGTTCCCGAAGTGCCTGGTTCTCCTCCGTGGTCAGATTATTTTTCCTTTGTAACTTTAATTTTGAGAGGATTCCAATTGATTTCAGCCTAATTTCTTCCCTGGCGCCCGGCCTCACGCTTTCGACGGCTTCCTCAGGCTGCAAAAATTAGGCGCTTTCTTCTTCTCATCACTACCACCATCCCCACCAGTTCTTTATGTTTCCTTTTGGTGCAGCTGGCGCGCAAGGAAGTGGAGAAAGCACAAAAGAATGCGAGAGGTCCCGGCTCCGGGATGGCGCGTGGTGCGTGCGCATCCAGAGCAGATAGCAGTGACCCTTCTCTGGTACTGCTTTCTCCTTCCCTTCTTCCCACATTCTTGCTCCTTCTCTCTCCATACTAATCCCTTGCGCGTCATTCTTGAGGTGACCTCCTTCAGAGAGAGACAGTAACGATGACGTGCTTTTCTCTTCCTCTTTTCCTTTAGAGACTACTTCGAGAGCGATTCATTGTCGTCCCTTGTCTCACTGACAGCCCCTCCATGCGTTCTCCACTGGCTGGTTTAAGTAGCGCCAACTCGTTCTTCCCCACTTCCTTTACACCTGTCCTCCTACCAGCGGAAGTGGAGGTGCCGCCATGATGTTTCTGCTGCTTTCCGATTCATGGCCCACCTCTCGGCTAGCCCTCTGGAAAGCTCACACCCCTTTACGCGCCCACTCCACCTCATTCATGCTTTCCCACCGCTCGGCCGTTGACCCCGTCTTGCAGCCTCGTGCGCCACCTCGAGGTGGCATTCCTTGCGAGCTTAGGAGGAAATTCCAGACAACATGACGATAGTTATAGCGCGAGAACAGAACGACGACACAGAGACAAGAAGGACACGAAGGTCCTGTTCTCTCGCTATAACTATCGTCAAGTCATACCAACTAGCCCAAGCCGCCACACTTGTGTGCTACGTGTCCTTATCTCTGTGTCGTCGTTCTGTTCTCGCGCTATAACTATCATGATGTCATACCAACTAGCCCAAGCTGCCACACTTCCAGGCAACACTTGTGGAACAAGAAAATAATATTTACTTTCTCCTCTGTTAGAAACAAAGGGGAACGTAAAAAAAAGGAAAAAAAGTGGCGTAATAACTTCCTTTCGGAGGCTCCGGAACAAGGCGACAGTGGTGAAACAATGGTTCATGCTACCTAAAAAAGCAGCTGCAGACGCACTGGTGGGGCTTTAGTCCCTTGCACTTGCACTCTCAAGTGCGATAAACGGTCATGGTGGCCGCCACCCTCAGGTACCTAGCACAGCGAACCTGTCAGTGACGTCACGTGCAGCTTATGTACTCGCAAGGCGCGCCTGGTGTATATGCGGAGCGTCGAAGCACTTGCTTTGAATGCGAGTCTTTGTTGCTCCAACGAAAAATGTGTAATAAATATAGCTTGTGGTGTGTCGGCACCTATAATCTTGCATTTTGTGAGCAAAAATTAGCCAACGGTTGTTGGCCACCTAAGATCTAATGTCTTGTCTAAAAAAATTATAAAGATTTTACACATGCCCACGCGTGACCAGAAGACCAAACAATTTACGCCCAGAAAGCTGCTAGATTCAGTGAGACATGACGCTGCCCGACAGGCAGGCATAAAATTTTTCTGTAATGTTTATATGCATGTATTTAAGGCAGAAAATTGGGAAGCCAAATTACGCAAAAGCGTTAACATCCAAACGCAGAAAAATTTAAATGCCGGAAGATAATTGTACCCAGAAGATAAAACACTGGGAACTATACTTGGACCATGTTGGGAACCACGTGAAATTCGATCGATTCGGGAAAAATGGATGAAGACACAGTGTAGTGTGCTTCCAGAGAGGAAAAGCTAAACTTATTTGCAGGGGCTGTTATGCTCATATGTTTGACAAGAAAGTAGGTTCTGCCACGCCGTGCCGTGGTGGTCTAAAAACTATGGCGCTCAATTGCTAACCTGAAGGTTGCGAGACCTACCCTCGCTATTGCGGCTGTATTTTCGATGGAGGCGACTGTAATAGAGGTTCGTCTAGTTCAATTTAGGTTCACGTCAAGGAACCCCATATATATTATTATTATTATTATTACTATTTTTATATATTATTATTAATAATATATTATTGTTATTATTATGATAAGTAGATTCTGAATGCTATTGGAGGTGTGAGACGTGAGTAAAAGACAGCACCAAAGTGGTTACTGACCTTCCTGTAGAAGGTAATGCCATTATCTCCAATAATGTGATTCATGCTTTTCTGGCTCATCATCTCCTTGAGGAGTGAACAAGCTGGACTCAAAACAACGTCAAGGAAGTGATTAGAGACAATAAACACCACTCACAGAGCAAGAACCAATGTTTTACTATATGCCCCCCCCCCCTTGTTCGGAAGACGTACGCGAGGCGGAATGCCACCTGCATGGTTGGCTTGGTGTACATAATGTCGCTTAGTTGCGGTACAGTTTTTGTTGGCCAAAGAGGCCAGTGCATAAACGACCGAATTAGGGAGCATGAACTTTCTGTTGAATATTACTTTTTCGGCACATTTGCATGCGCACTGTGGTTTTTTCAAGTGTGAGCGAGGGTTTTCTAGTCACCCATTCTTGGAAAGAGTAATGATGCCTTGGTGGGTCAAATCACGAAAGTACACTATATTGAAAAGAAGAAAGATATGCGTGTTAGTGATATCTGGTGCTCTGCAACGTGGGGAATTCATTTTTTAAGTATTTTTTGTTTGGCGGCTTTTTCATTATTTGTTTTTTTGTAGATCTGATCACGTTTCTTGAGGAGCATGTGAGGTGACGAGCGCAGGCATTGTTGCTATGGTTATAGTGCCCCTGATGTTCTGAGAATTAAGGTTGTTGTGAGTTACGCCATCGCTGTTCTGTCCTTATTGTTTTTCCTGTATGATACACATCTTTTTTATTTGCATTACAGTAACCATGCATCAAATAGCCAAACAAAAAGTTTTATTAAGCCAAGAGTAACGTAAAAATTATTTCACAGCTTCCCTATAGGCAACCAGTACAATATTGGCGTTTCAAATTTTAAAACATCTTTCTATGAAATGCAATATAGATTTCATGCACGCGACGTCATAGTCATTGCTTCCTAACATACTCGTTCGCCAACATGGCACCTTTGACGTAAAAGTAGCATAATCACAGCGCGTTCAACCTGCGTCAATATGATAACGACGCAGCAAGAATTTTGTTGGCCTCTGTCTGTCAATAACAAGAAAACTTTGGCAGCAATGAAATAAACGTGAATGCATGAAAAAGACCTGACATAGGCAAGCGCTGTCCTTCGTGTTACTCTCGCGCTGTATAAATTTGTTGATGAGGAAATGCCAGCTCGCCCAAACACTCCTTTTTAATTGGTTACGTCAATAGGAGAAATTTAGAGACATAATGACATCATTAACATGTGACGTCACAAACATTGTGTCTGTCATGTGGTGCCCAACATTGCACTTTAAGTGACGTACGTCTATGCAAGGAATCACTCATCTTTTCCATGACATGTGCAGTTATGCATTTTTTTTTCCTTTTTGAGGGCTTGAAACACTTTCGAAGGAAAAATGGCTGTTGGAAAAAAAGGTGCAAAGCGTATAAACATTGCACAAAGCCGATGGGACCTTTATTCTAGCAAAATACTTTATGTTCGACTATAGCTACGTTATGGGGGCATTTTGTCGTTTCGCCATATAAATGTTTCGCAATTTGCTTTTTCAGCCTTTCAAATTTCAGTTTTTTCTCAATTGGACTTTTTATACTTTTTCGTGTTTTAAGTTTTAGCTTTCTGATAATTCGTCATTTTCAATTTCCCTGTTTTGAATGGCTATAAAAAGCCGAAAATTGAGAGGCCAAATTAAAAAAAGGCCGATTGTGGGAACACCCTACATTGAAATGCCTAAAATCTTCATGCTGAAAAATAGAAATGGCGAGAAAACATAATGCTGGAGACTACGTGAAAGTTCTTTCATTGACTCAAAGTTTTATTTGTTCGCAGGAAAATGAACAAAAACATGGTGCACATTAAAAAATTTTGCACCCAAAAGGGTGTAAAAAGGGTGCTTTTTCAAGAAAGCACCCTTTGCAACACCCTTTAACACCGAAAATGGTCGATTGAAAAAAAGCACCCCTTTGTTTGGGTGCTTGCCTCAATAGCACCCTAAAATAGGCTCTAAGGTGCTTTTGTGCCTGAGAAGGGTGTAGGTGCCGATTCATCAGATGGAATATGCAGCATAAGAAGAACACATAATTATAATATTTGGGATTTTACGTCTCAAACACCTCGATATGATTATGAGGGTCGTCGTAGTGGAAAGCTGCAGAGAACACCATTAAAGAACACCATTTGGTGTTCTTTAATGAGCGCTCATATCGCACAGTGCAAAGGCTTCTACCTTTTCGCCTCCGCCTTAATTCGACTGCCACGGCCGGCATCGAACCCGCGACCTTCGGATTGGCGGCCGAGCAGCGCAGCTACTGCACGAATATGTGGACCTTGCGTTAAATGACGGCCTAATGGACTTAGAATGTGTGAAGGTGCTCTCCGATACAGCAGAATGTCAGCAGAAGCAAATCGCGTTTAATCTATAATGGCAATTAACTGCAATCTATGTTACGAAAGCTTTCCTTAGCGTTGGTTATAAGCTGCATGTTTGCTATGGATATATACACACAAATAATGTTCGCCCGAGTATGGGTGTGTGTGCGTGTAAGCGCGATTGTGTGTACACCCGTGCATGTGTGCGTGCGCGTGTATGTGCGAGTCCGTGATTGTGTTAAGCGGGCCTGTGCACATGTGTACGCCCATGCATGCGTGCGTTTACGGTCGCGCGTGTGTGTGGCCGTATGTGTGTATACGTGTATGTGTGTGCGCCTGTGAATAAGTATGCGTGTGTATCAGTCCATGCCCTCGAATTTTGTGTGTGTGTGTGTGTGTGTGCGGGGGGCACTGCTTATTAGTTTAAGGTCCCACACCTGTTCAGACTGGGAGTCTATATGGTAGGTGGCTTAAAGAATGGCGGTGGTCAACGCTCTGTACACGGACTATTCAGTACATGGAAAACAGCAGCACATTTTCGTACCTCATCGTCGCTTACGAACTTGCTGTGGTAGCTGATTAGGTCCGCTTAGGTGCTTCTACGCTCGAAAACGTGGGTTATGACAAATTCCCACGTAAAGCTGTCACTGCACTTATGCACAACCATCGTTTATATTAAAAACGTTTAACAAGAACGTGCCCTGCCTTTGCTACAGGTGCTTAGCTAGCTCATTGGGTAACCATATGGAATTATGTGCTGATCATGTGGTCAGCAAAAAGTTTGTTATAACAACCTCGGCACGTTTCGTGGTGCGTGACAAGCCTTCTAAACATCCGCGACTGTGGATTAATTTGTTACAGCTTCGACTACGCATTCAGTGTTTGCGGCCCCCTACGCGGAAGTGCCAGACACAGACAATGCAAAAAGAAATTCCTCTGGAAAAAGGTGTAGCGATGCTCTCCCGCTAATGCCACCGAGGACGAAATAATTATTGTTTCTGGCCATTCCATGGTGCACTTTGTTTTCCGCAAGTTTTGCTTCACTATTTTCGCCCACTGCAATCGCATTACGTCAAAATACTCAAAGAACCCGAGGCTGGTAAATAACCTGCGTCGCTGTGCGACTGGCTGGAACATGGAGGAAGGAAAAAGGTCCTTCCTCCAGGGCTGGAAGGAGAGTTGCCATTATAAGGAGTCATTCCGCGACGAACGGCCGTCCGCCGTATGCGGCATAGCGTTTGCCTTTCGGCGCCGTCCTAGCGGGTTTCCCGCTCCTCCCCCCCCGCCCACCCCGGCCAGCGTTGCTCCCACAACGGCGGCGTAGATAAGCGAATAGTTGCGTCACCGAACACCTACGTCGACAGCTGCGGCGCCGCCACCAGTGCCTCCTCCTCTCTCTCTCAACGTCGCTCTCTCTGTCTCATCGTCTTTCAAATGCGTTGCGTTGGTCTGGAATCTTGGTCGCTGTGTGTGTTCTAGCGAACAGGCGCATATTCAATGGTGGTCACGCATGACACCGTGTTCGAAGTGACGCTCGGATTAAGGAATATTATGGAGTGGCGGACACGGACAACGTGGGCCTGTTAACGGTGAGTGTACTGTTTTCGTAGGTAGTAATCATACAGCGCTAGCTGGGCGCCTGCAGCAGCTCTGCCGAAGTAGGCTGCCAGCCATTTACAACAGCATGCGTTCGTGGGCCTGTTGCAGATGCCCAATTAAACGTGTGACTTAACGAGTTCACACTGCTATGCGCGTGTTGTGTAAGTGCCTGCATCACTCATACAGTGAGTGATGTGATCACTTAACAAGGGCGGGATTAGTTGCTGATCGCACATTGTCTCTACACTGCACAAAGTGATTGATATTGTTTTAAGATGTGCTTTGGGCTACATCATAATAACATTTCTATTATACTCAAATGTGCAAAGTGCTTCTGTAGATGTAAGCGTAAAAAAGAAAGAAAAAGCAAAAATTGTGTACAGAGGCGCACTGTACGAAATGGCTTTTTTTTGCTTAAAGACTGTATAGTTGGAGGTGCTGATATGCCGCGATGCTCCCAGCACGTGCGCCTCGGTCTTTTAAGCTATTTAGGACAAGTGCCACCAGCAACAGGAAAGATCTAGCAGACTTCCAAAGGCGCGTTGTTGTGGCCATCGCCGTGCGTTGTTTTCCCTCGTTTCTGTTTGCTGTTTTCGTGCTTCGCTTTCATCTGCGATAATGTTCGGCGCTATAACAGAATCAAGAGAGTATACGTGACTGTTGGAGCTATGTGCGGTAGCTCTAGCATAAGCCATCGCTGCTGCAACGTAGTCGGCGTCCGCGCGCGTTGGTGTCGTTCGAGCGCTCTTACTTGCTTGATTGTGTTTAACTGAGTATTTAGGCACGGGTTACGTTTGTAAATTCCGTAGTCAATAATCGCTAATAGCGTGCCCCTGACTGCCATCAGAGGATGGGCTTGGTTGTCGAAATATGACAGACGCTTTTTCTGAAAGCAAGCTTTGAATTTTTTTAAAGAAGTACTTCATACGTGCAAGGCAGTGCCTATTGCAGGCCCGCAACTCTCTAAAAACTGGACGAGCTATCACATCTTTTATCAAATTACAATGAATTAAGATGATTGAATTATAGATGACGAGTTCCTGTGCTAGATTAGGTGCACAAAACACATGTTCGCAGCCCTACGTCTAGAGAGCAGGCAAATAGGAAGGACAGCGTCAAAATTGGATTAGATTCCATTGACGGAGCGTCTTGTGAGAATAGAAAGAACGAGAAAATTGTTCATTTTTGATGCCCTTATAGAGGCAGTCAGAATTGCACTGATTGGTGACTTGTAACAATTCCTCAGATTGTTAGAGGCGTGATTAAAGTCAGTAAATATTTTATTTTTTTTCAGACTTCTTCGCTAGTGCCACGCCCAAGATCATTTGTTCTCATGTAAAAGAGAAAGCAGAGATGTCTTCACTGTTTGTACATGAAGAGGTAAGTTTCTTGTGCATTTTGATTAATGTTACATGTTCTGAACGTGTACTTCAGGAATTGTTTTTCACACTGGCTCACTACCCTAAAGGAATTCGATTCTTAGGTGAGTTCAGGCTTTCGAAAGTGCCATTTTTGAGCTGTAGTCTTACACTTCACCTCATTTCGGGAATTTGCTGTATGCTGGAAAACTCTTATCTTTATCATACGAAATTATTGGAATGTATGGGTTGTATGCTTCGAGTTCAGTGTAATGTCAATTACACGCCATTTCGAAGGATACACACTACACATTCTTTATATGGTGCTGCCAGAACAGCACGAACATCATTTTATGAGAAGTCATATTTGCTCTTATTACAGGATGAGAAAGTGCCGCTGACGTCCTGCGTAGTCTACCCCCCGGCCCCAGCCTAGAGCAAGCCTACTTCCTGAACCTCCACATGGATAACCGAAAAATCTTGCGTGTCAGTAATGACGAAGAAGGAGTGACAGCACTGATGAGTTGTTTTTTTATTTTCAACATTGTCTACGGCCGCAAGGCCTTTAACATCCACCGTGATTGAGCGGCTTTTTTCGGCGTGAGTTTCGAGTTTATCAAAGAAGTTGTTCAGGCAGTACGACGCTGAAAATTTTAGTGTCACAATGCCTGAACAATTTTTCTAGTGTGGTCATGGTAGATGAACAAACATTGTTATTTGTGTAAGTTATTTTGCTTAAATATAGCTGAACCATTTCATGCCAAACGTCCCAGTCACTTTGGGACCATCTGAATTGTATTTGAAAAAAAAAGTGCTGACTTACTGCGTTGAAAACAGTGAACTGCTAGAATATTTCAGCGAGAAAAAAAGTTTTGTTCATGTGGCTGGCTTATAACTTCCTGGCATAATGCCGTCTGTGTGCTGTTGTTGAAAATTTCGTTTTAAAACTACCGCTTATTTTTCCTAAAGCGAATTCGGTCTACCTGTTAAGTAAATGCTTCTGTAAGGTATTTGAAGCTCAATAATAATAGTGCAATTTTTTTGCCACATTCACTTCCAAGAATAAAGCCAAAATGTGTTATGTTTGCATTTTTATTGCAATATTGCACTTTGTATGAATATCTGAGCAGTGAATACTTACTCCGCAGAAGGTATATTTTGAGGAAAAAATATCTTTAGACCTCTCAAGCTGCGGAAATAACGAGAAAATATCACGAATTTCACAAAATTGTGATTTTGTCCGTATTGAGATGCAATTTGCTCCATGTTGTGATACAATGAAAACTCATCATTATACCTAAATTGTAAGAAAATGAAATTTTTTCTGTAATAAAAATGTTATCGCAAAAAGGACAGGAAAGAGCGCTGTCAACTGAATT
The DNA here is from genome assembly GCF_013339725.1 of Rhipicephalus microplus. Classification (NCBI taxonomy): domain Eukaryota; kingdom Metazoa; phylum Arthropoda; class Arachnida; order Ixodida; family Ixodidae; genus Rhipicephalus; species Rhipicephalus microplus. The sequence goes on along the minus strand of NW_023608628.1, from coordinate 560 downwards.
TTATTGAAGGTGCTACGAGCGTTTTATACTGAGCACAAGACCAGGGCTCATCTGCAACAACACATGTGTGACCATGACAAAATAATTTTAACCGAAAAAGAATACTCTTTTTCGGAAAAGATAAGTGAAGGTGTACTGATGCATTGATCCTTGGCCTTCCTGATAAAGAGTTCTAAAATCTCTCATTTTTCTGCTCGCTTTTTTTTTCAAAAACCGTGTTTTATGAAACCTAGGACTACACTTACATTCTTTACAGTCCGGCCATGAGACTACTATAGCCCTTCTTAACATTTAAAGCATGCTGTCTTGCTTGATCATTGAAGCATTGCCCAGTTTGTCCTATGTTTACTTTTCCACATGTTAGCGGCATCTTATGCACATTAGATTGGCATTCAGTAAACCTATTCTAGTGACGAATGGTGCAAGATTGACTATTCCTGTTGCTGTAAGTACATGCACTTTTGAAAGCTTGCAAGGGGTGGAAAACAACAATGTCTCTGCTGGCTCTTTCCTAAATTGTGAGACACCTTATGTACGTAGTACCGTGTGACATGCAAAGG
>NW_023608627.1:0-30453 GCF_013339725.1 Rhipicephalus microplus | reverse complement strand
AAGCATTTCCTTTACTTAGTGATCGTGCCTCCTCAAAGCGGGTACGCACCGAAGACATCAATTTTTTCATCCGGCCAAGACAAATGTTTCCTCGTTTCCACGTTATACACTGCGAAAACACTAACAAGCAAGCCAGAACTGTATCCCCCTTCATAGTGGCTAGATGCTTAACCGAAACTCTCGGTGCTGGGTACAAGGTTACCAAAATGGCCAGCGGAGATCTACTTCTTGAGATACGTGACAAAGACCAATTCGATAAGCTGAACACCCTCACAACGTTTGGAGACACACCCATCAGTATTACGCCACACAGGTCCATGAACTCATCTCGCGGGGTCGTATCGGACGTAGATTTGCTTGACCTGACCGAAGCTGAACTTCTTGAAGGATGGAAGAGCCAGAACGTGACAAACGTACCGCGTATTAAGATCAGAAGAGATCAAAAGGAAATCCCAACCAAACACTTAGTACTGACCTTTGCTTCGAGCGATTTGCCGGAAACTATTCAGACTGGGTACACAAAGGCATCCGTGAGACCATATATTCCCAACCCCCGCCGTTGCTTCCAATGTCAGAGATATGGCCACGGCTCGCAAAGCTGTCGTGGTCGGAAAACTTGTGCTCTGTGTGGAGTCGTGGGCCATGCGTCTGACAACTGCGAAGCACCTGCACACTGTGTGAACTGTGGCGGTAATCATGCTGCGTACTCACGTTCCTGTTCTTTCTGGAAAAAAGAAAAAGAGATCATCACTTTAAAGATAAAAGAAAACATTACATTTAAAGAAGCAAGAAAAAGAGTCTCGCCATTTTATGGCCCCACATATGCTGATGCGGCGCGCCAGGGGGCAGTGTCGCACCAGCCCTCGCCACTCCTTCAGCCTGCGCAGAGCGAGCCATTGGCTGTGGCGCCTGCCCCCAAGGCGGCAGTAGTTGAGTCTACTCCGCCTACTATTGAACAGAGACCAGAGACTCCAGGGTCCTCGGGTCTCAAGGCCTCACCTCGCCAGGTGAGGCCCAAGCTTCGAAAAACCAGCTCGCATGAGCGGGCATCCAGTGCCTCCGAGGAGGCAATAGATACGGTGGCACCCCTTGTGCCAAAAGAACGGCGCGGCTCTTTGGAGCGCGCCAAGAGAACTAAAAAGCTCATAACAGGGCCTGATAATAGCCCTGTTATTTGAGCTCGACCTTTCAGCTTAAACAAGTCACTACCTTAACGTACACACAGCACTACTTTACTTCCAATATGGAAACACAAATTATACAGTGGAACGTCAGAGGACTGCTTAGGAACCTCGACGACGTCCAAGAGCTTTTCTACAAACACTCACCTCAAGGGCTGTGTGTACAGGAAACACACCTAAAATTCTCCAATACAAATTTTTTACGTGCTTACGTCATATACCGAAAGGACCGAGATGATGCTGTTGCGTCATCCGGTGGCGTAGCCATTATTATTAACCAAGGAGGAGCGTGTACACATTTACCACTCCAGACATTCCTTGAGGCGGTGGCTGTTCGAGCGGTACTCTTAAACAAACTCGTCACCATCTGCTCTTTGTATGTACCTCCCCACCAACGTCTTGAAAAACGTGAATTTCAGTCCCTAATAGACGAACTACCGGAACCTTATTTGCTTCTTGGGGACCTAAATGCACATAGTGGACTGTGGGGCGATACTCGCTGTGATGCACGAGGTCGTCTCATTGAACAATTTCTCTTCTGTTCCGGTGCCTGTTTGTTGAATAGGAAAGAGCCAACATACTATAACGTTGGCAACAAAACTTACTCGTCTATAGACCTCAGCATCGTATCACCTTCACTCCTACCCCTACTGAAATGGAAAATCATAAATGATTTATATGGAAGTGACCAGTTTCCTGTAGTGTTGAGCTCACAAACAACATATGAATGTCCTCTACATGTTCCCAAATGGCTGATAAACAAAGCAGACTGGGAACAGTTCCACAACACTACACGTTTGAGTTGAACAGACATATGTAGGTTAAACATAGATGAAGCTGTGAAGTACTTCACAGCTTTTCTAACTGACGCAGCAGCCAGGTGCATACCGCAAACATCTGGAATGCCCGGCAAACGACTCGTCCCATGGTGGAACATGGAGTGTCGTAATGCGCGAAAGGAACAGAACAGGGCATGGAGATTCCTGCGCGACTCGCCAACAGCGGGAAATCTTGACACGATCAAGAAAATAAAGTCTCAAGGAAGGAGAACGTGTCGGCAGGCCAGAAGAGAACGCTGGCAGAAGTTTTTTCAGGGATCAATTCATACACACAGGAGGCAAAAGTCTGGAACATGGTCGGTAGGATAGCAGGGAAACAAGTACACACACTTCCACTCGTAAACACTCAAGGTGATACCTTGGAAGATCAGGCAAACTTCCTCGGGGCACACTTTGAACGGGTATCCAGCTCGTCCCACTATACTGACACTTTCCAAAAAAACAGAACAATAATAAAAAAGCAGAAACTCGAACACAAATCCACTAGATACGAGGCATATAACAAAGCTTTCAGTCTAGCGGAGCTCCGAACATCTCAAAAATACTGCAGCACTTCTGCCCCAGGTTCTGACCATGTGCTGTATGAAATGCTAAAACACCTACCAGCCGAAACACGAAAAACCCTATTTTGTTTGTACAATGCTATCTGGTTTTCTCGCACTATCCCTACCTCCTGGAAAGAGGCAAATATTATTCCCATTTTGAAAGAGGGCAAGGACCCTTCTTTAGTTTCAAGTTATAGGCCTATTGCACTTACAAGCTGCTTGTGCAAAGTATTCGAAAAAATGATAAACTGCCGACTTGTACATATCCTTGAAACAAACAATTTGCTCGACCCATTTCAGTGCGGGTTTTGAGAAAGTAGATCCACCACAGACCACCTTGTTCGTATCGAGGCACAGATCAGAGACGCCTTTGTCCATAAACAATATTTTTTGTCTGTGTTCCTCGATATCGAAAAGGCGTATGATACAACATGGCGTTTCGGAATTCTAAGAGACCTGTCCCACATTGGTGTGCCTGGAAGAATGTTTCATATAATTGAAAGTTACCTGTTAAACCGGACATTCTGTGTCCGTCTGGGCAGTGTGCTCTCTCAAAAATTTGTCCAGGAAACAAGCGTGCCACAAGGTGGCGTGCTTAGTTGCACACTTTTTAGTATCAAAATGAATTCTTTGCACTTGTCCATTCCCCGCAATATGTTCTATTGTACATATGTCGACGACGTTCAGCTTAGCTTCAAGTCATGCAACTTGGCCATGTGTCAGTGGCAGGTTCAGCTGGGTTTAAATAAGGTCTCCAAATGGGCAGATGAGAACGGATTTCGACTTAACCCACAAAAAAGCACGTGTGTCCTGTTCTCCAGAAAGAGAGGCATGCACTCAGAACCCGTTATTGAACTGAACGGTCAACGTCTGTCTGTTAATACCGAGCATAAATTCTTAAGATTAATCTTGGACAACAAGTTGACCTTCGTACCGCACATCAAGTATCTAAAAACAAAATGTTTAAAAGCCATGGATACTTTAAAAGTGTTGTCCCGTACTAGGTGGGGTAGTGACAGGCAATGCCTCATGAACCTCTATAAAAGCCTCATTCGCACCCGCTTAGATAATCGTGCCGTTGTCTATCAGTCTGCTACTCAAAGTGCCTTGAAGATGCTGGACCCCGTGCACCATGTGGGCATCCGCCTTTCTACGGGTGCTTTTCGCACCAGCCCCGTAGAAAGCCTTTATGTTGAGTCAAATGAGTGGTCGCTTCATCTGCAAAGAACCTACGTGTCCTTTGTGTACTTCCTTAAGGTGAAAGCAGACAAGAGGCACCCCTCATACTCTACTATTAATGATTTGCCGAGCTCCATTCTTTTTCAAAACAGGCCTTCAATGAGGCAGCCCTTCTCAGTTCGCCTGAAGGGTCTAGCTGAGGACACTGGAGTGTCACTCGAACACAGTTTAATGGCTCCTGTAGCATACCCGCCACCGTGGCAGTGGCAGACTATAGACTGCGTTGTGTCTTTTCCAGAAGTTACAAAACATGCGCCCATTGCCCATATCCGAACATATTTCCTGGAACTTCAACACAAATACACACGTCCTGAGTTTTTTACAGATGCCTCTAAGTCTAACTTCTCTGTGTCCTACGCTGCTGTCGGCCCTTCCTTTTCGGATGCTGGCCCTCTACATCCAGGCACAAGTATCTTCACAGCAGAAGCTTACGCGATACTTGTGGCAGCTAAACACATCAAACAATTACAAATAGCAAAAGCAGTAATTTACACAGACTCCCTCAGTGTGGTAACGGCTGTGCACAGTCTTAAAAAACAAAAAAAAACCCGGTCCTGGTCTCACTTTACTCCACTTTGTGCACACTCTACACACTCAAACAACATGTTGTAGTGTGCTGGGTGCCAGGGCACCGCGAGATCGAAGGCAACGTGAGGGCGGATCAGCTCGCTGCATCCGTCCACAAAAGCACTGCCTCTACACCCATAAAAATCCCGGCCCTTGATCTTAAACCCTCTCTCAAACGAAATCTCAGGGAATACTGGCAGAGCAAGTGGGATACACACACACAAAACAAACTACACGTTATCAAGCCACACCTTGGCCATTGGCCACCAGTATCAAAATCACGTCTAACAGAGGTAACACTAACAAGACTCAGGATAGGACACACATACACGACACACACACATCTTTTGTCCGGTGGTGATCCACCATTGTGTGATAAATGTGGTGAGGCATTAACAGTCCTTCACGTTTTAATTCAATGTAAACAGTTAGACACTCTAAGAAGCAAACACTTTCCATTACCCTACCGACAACATATACCTTTACACCCTGCAATGTTCGTTGGTAGGAAACCGCTTTTTAGTTATAAATCATTGCTAGGGTTTTTATAGAAATTCATAGTTTTCATATCATATACCCGGTCATTCCGTAGCACGACCTCTCCTGAGAGGTTTTCGCTGCGGTGGCTACACAAGAAAGCACTTGCCTCACGGCCCTTGGACGCAAGGGTATGAACGAGTGAGGCACTTGTGCTAATGCCATACATATCCACCATCGTATTTTATTATCACAAACTTTGTTCATCTATACGCACCACACACACCTCTCACGGCATGGTCATGATTTTATTACCTGTATGTTTTTACCCGCCTTTACCGCGAGGAATTTTATGGCCCTTATACAGCCGCTAATCACAATCATTGTCCACATCTCTTGTCCCATGAACTGGCGCTTTTTGGCCATCAAATAGCCCTTGCGCCAAAAAACACCATATATCACAAAACAAACTACACGTTATCAAGCCACACCTTAGCCATTATCCACCAGTATCAAAATCACGTCTAACAGAGGTAACACTAACAAGACTCAGGATAGGACACACATACACGACACACACACATCTTTTATCCGGTGGTGATCCACCATTGTGTGATAAATGTGGTGAGACATTAACAGTTCTTCACGTTTTAATTCAATGTTAACATTTAGACACTCTAGGAAGACAACACTTCCCACTATCCTACCGACAACATATACCTTTACACCCTGCAATGTTCGTCGGTAGGGAACCACTTTTTAGTCACAAATCATTATTAGCGTTTTTAAAGGAAATTCATAATTTTCATATCATATACCCGGGCATACCGTAGCACGACCTCTCTAGAGAGGTTTTTGCTGCGGTGGCTACACAGGAAAGCACTTGCCTCACGGCCCTTGGACGCAAGGGTATGAACGAGTGAGGCACTTGTGCTAATGCCATACATATCCACCATCGTCTTATTATCACCAACTTTTGTCATCATTCACACCACACGCATCTTTCACGGCATGGTCATCATTTTATTACTTGTATGTTCTTACCCGCCTTATCGTGAGGAATTTTATGGCCCCTATACAGCCGCTTATCACAATCATTGTACATATTTTTAGTAAGATGAAATGGCGCTCTTTGGCCAACAAATGGCCCTTGCGCCAAAAAAACACCATATATCATCATTCGCAGGCAGGCTAAAAAACTCTCGTGGAAAAAGTACATTTAATCCATTAACAGCTCCATCACATCTAAAAGAATGTGGGATCAGGTGCACAAGTTTAACGGCAACTGCAGTTCATATATCATCCCCATTCTCTCAACCCCTGGCATCTAGACAACTTTAGGCGAACAGGCAGACCTACTAGCGCAGCACTTTTGCGCTATTTCGAGCTCAGCAATCTATTCGGCAGCTTTCCTAAAACATAAACAATCTACAGAAAAACAAAAGCTTCCTATTACAGGTTATCACGACAGATCATACAACTCCCCCTTAACCCTGCAGGAAATTAGCAGAGTGCTTTCTCAAGGTAAAAAAACAGCACCTGGCCCAGACAAAATACATTACCGAATGCTCGCCCATTTGTTCCAGGAAGCGGTGAAGGCATTGCTGCACTTCTCTAACGCTATTCGGATCACTGGCAGAATGCCAACAGAGTGCAAAAAAGCCATTATAATTCCATTTCTCAAAGCCGGAAAAAACCCTACATTACCAACAAGCTACAGGCCCATAGCACTTACAAGTTGTATGGCGAAATCCTTCGAAAGCGTTAATAATATTAGGCTAACATACATCCTAGAAACCGATAACTTGATAGATGTTCACCAATGTGGTTACAAGAAAGGATGTTCCACCACCGATCACCTCGTTCGCCTTGAACATACAGTACGAGAAGCTTTCCTGTACAAGCAGCACTGCTTAGCAGTATTTTTCGATCTTGAAAAGCCATATGACACATCGTGGAAGTACGGTATTTTACGAGACCTGGCAGATCTTGGAATTCGCGGAAGGATGCTCAACTGCTTGTCCGACTTCCTATTGAACCGAACTTTTCAGGTTCGTTCGGGTACCACACTTTCAGAAACTTTTACTTAAGAGAACGGTGTGCCTCAGGGCTGTGTCTTAAGCACAACTCTCTTTGTCGTCAAAATGAACTCTGTGAACCAGGTCATACCATCTACTCTTATGCACTCACTATATGTGGATCTCCAAATAGCGTGCCGGTCATCTAACATGGCGACGTGCAAGCGACAGATTCAAATAGCACTAAACAAGCTAACACAATGGGCTAACAAAAATGGCTTCCGGTTTTCTGAGGAAAAGATGGTTGCTGTAGCGTTCTTCCAGAAACGAGGCTCACAACCAGACCCCGTACTTAAAATAAACGAAACAGTATTGCCAATAAAACAAGAACAGAAGTTTCTGGGGGTCGTATTTGATAAGAAGCTCAATTCTCTTCCCCACATTTATAATCTCAAGGTGAAATTCAACAGCGCCCTCAATGTCCTCAAAGTCTTGTCTCGAAAGCACTGGGGTTCCGACCGTAAGTGCCTCCTGCTCATCTACCACTCTTTAGTACGCAGCAAATTAGACTACGGTAGTATAATCTACGGTTCAGCAAGAGACTCGTACCTTAAGCGCCTAGACCCTGTCCATAACAAAGGGTTACGCCTCGCAACAGGTGCCTATCGAACCTCACCTATTTCGAGCTTATACGCCGAAAGTAACGAACCATCCTTGGAATATAGGAGAACGAAACTAATGCTCACGTATGTCCTTAAAGTTCGTTCTTCACCAGATCATATATGCCACAGTATTGTCACACGCTGTGACCTACGACAACACTACGCCAACAAAGTAAACGTAATTAAGCCACTAATACTAAGATTTGAAGAAACATTTCACGCCCTGAATATTCCTAACGAAGCACTCTCCATTGCCAGTAGGCCACCCAGTTTGGCCCCATGGAGTGATTTCTCCAAATTCTTGGATTTTTCACTCACACATATAAAAAACAAAACACCCCACGTGAACATATACTACAAGCATTCCTTACATTACAACAAACGTACAACAATTACGAAGAATTTTACACTGATGGTTCGAAGACATCTGCTTGTGTCGGAAGCAGTGTGGTAGGAGTAACACACGAGCAAATAACTAGACTACTGCAGTTCGTATCCATCTACACCGCTGAGTGCTATGCGTTATGGATGGCAGTACGATACACTATAATCTCAAAACATAAAAAGCCGTAATATTTACAGACTCGTTAAGCGCGCTTAAATGTCTGAATTATGAATCTCAGTATGAGCCATTCATAGGCGATATTTTAAACATGCTATCCCACACACCTGATGACCACACCATACGCCTCTGTTGGGTCCCGAGTCATGTCGGGATCCCAGGCAATGAAAGGGCAGACCAACTAGCTGCAACAGCAAAGGTGATGCGCGAGTCAAAAACCAACATACCTGCCAGAGATGGGATTCAAGCTGTTCGCCGGGCCACCACCTTTCACTGGCAGCAGGAATGGAAATTACAACAAAACAACAAACTTCACCTAATTAAACCTGTTCTTGGTGAATGGTGAATGGAGGACCTGTCTTCATCAAGCGCGTTTTATCGAAGTAGTTATATGTCGACTACGAATAGGTCACACGCACATCACACATAATTACCAATTGGCAGGCGAAGAAGCCCCAACATGCGATAAGTGTCAGGAGCAACTAACTGTCATGCACATTTTAATAGCTTGCCCACATATGAAAACATTAAGAGAAAAACATTTCCGTATGTTTTACAGGCTAAATATTCCCTTTCATCCAATGCTACTCTTGGGCGATGACGCCCTAATACCTATATCTGGTGTGATCAGCTTTTAAAATGAAGCACAACTTCTGAACAAGGTCTAACTACACCAAACTATGCTACCGCTAGACATGGCAATACTTGACGGATGTGACTCGTAGCACAGCCTCTTCGGAGAGGCATCTGCTGCAGCTGGAATTTACAACGAGGCACTTGCCTCCCTGCCCTTAGGTATAAGGACACGGGTATGGTATTAGCGCTATGTAAAAGCCGTTACGGTTTAACATAACCTCATGCACCAACCATACACATTGACCACCCCAAGCATCACACACATAATCTTAGAAGAGATATATACTTCACGCGTTTACGAAGCCAATCCTTTTAGGCCTTTATACAGCCACGCTTCACCGCTTATCATATCCCATATGTCATCGCCGTTAAGAGATTTCAGAGTCATTGTCATAGCCCTGTTCGCTGTAAGTATTCTCACCATGAGTCTGGTTGCTCTTGCGCCACAAAACCCAACGTAACTAACTAACTTATACACTTTTACCCAGTTTTGTATTTGAGTTCTTTTCTAACCATTATGCTGTTTTTGTGTAAGTATAATGAAAAAAGTTGGCTTGTCCATCCTGCTCTTGCTCTTTGTAGAAGCAATCGACCACCCGCCTGGTTAGTGCGGCGTCTTTCGCTGTCCCTTTTTGTGTTGTTGTTGTTGTTGTGTGCATGCCAACTTAGCTTGTTCGAGCGACCAGCATCGACTGCCTGCGGATCCCTGGACCCTCCTGCTGACGCCTGGTTCCTGCTGCCTTAGATTTCTGTCTCTGGTCATTGATGAGATGCTAGTTCATTAAAATACTTCCCTTTTCCCCTCTTTCCCACCCCCCTTGGGGGGGTGGTTCTCGTGCTCGGCAATGCGGGCTGCTCCAACCGGCTCTGCCGGCAGCTCCCCCCTTGATATGTCAGTGTGCTCAGCGACTCTTTCACCCCCTGCCCTAGTGGTGTAGGATAGCGCAAGCCTTCTTTGCACGCATTCTCTTTTTCGGAGGGCACCTCTACTCTGGACACCAGCGCGCTACAATGTTGACGGGGTAAAAGAGGGGCCTCTGCGCTCTCTTTTTTTACTTTTTTTTCTCTTCTCTTTTCCGGCCTGGTGCTCCTAACTAAGGCTTCCCTCCCTATTGTCTAGCTGCCAGCTACACTAACAATGTAGTAAGACGATTTTCTCTCTCCCTTTGCACGCTTTTTCTTTCTCGGGGGGGGGGGGGCTCCTGCTGACAACAGTTGTCAGTGGAAAGTCCGCTCAACCGGTTTCTCCTGTATCTCCTGTTTTTTTTCTTCGCTTTTTTGCTTCTTCCAATGTCTTCTGCTCTCCTTTTTCTACCTTGTTGTCTCGCCCTACTCTTTGCCGAGGCATTCAAGCACTGCCTCTGCCCTCTCAGGGCTGCTGGCTGCACTAACTATGTAGCCTGGTAACCCCCCTCCCTACTTCGCTCACTGGTGTGCGCACCTTTTTTTCTTTTTTCTCTCCTCTTTCCTTTTTCTTCTTTTTTTGGCAAGCTCACCTCTGTTCTTTTTTCTTTCCTTTTCTCTTCCCTTCCTCGTTCACGGGGCGGTCGCACACCCTTTTACTTTCTTTCAAGTCGCCAGCCCCGCTTACACATGTGTTGACGACCTCTCCTCTTGTCCCCTTTTTTTCTCTTCTCTTTCACTTTTCTTCTCCTCAAAATTGTACTCTGCCATCTTTAATGGAAGTGTTTTTTTTGTTTACATGATGTCCGAGTGCCATTACGTTGATTTACTCTTTGCTATGCATACCTCATTTCTTCTGACAAGGCTCACTTTCTAATAGGTGATGAGCGAGAAGGCAGGTCTCACGAATCAGGGGGAGGACGGGAACATCCCGAGGCCAAAGGATGCCCAAAATCAAGCAACGCTCGCTGATGAGGGAAAGACTCAACATCTTCTTTCCAATTCTCAACAGCTTTACCTGCCCCATAGTTCTCGGTGGGCTACGGTACTCCGGGGTCTCCTGGACGAGCAGACATCAGAGCCTAGTAAGGCACCTTCTAGACGAGCATGAGATCAGGGCGAAGGTGACCTACACCTGCACCCTCTGCTCCACCACCGGCCTCGGTCTCCACCCTACACGCCATCCCTGCTTCACAAGAGGGGGACACGAGCTCTCGCCCTTCGACCTCTATAGACACAAATGCCCAGAGTGTCCGGTCACCCTCACCTCCAGGAAGGGGCTGCACAGCCACATGAGGAAGCATAAGAGAGAGCAAGCGCAGGAGACAACTCAGCACCCAGTGACTGCAAGGGCTTCAAGGGAAGCACCTGCTGCAACTCCGACGGGAAGACCCCGTCGTGCCACTGCCAGCAACAGAGCCCAGAGGACAATGACCCTTAGATCATCGCAGAGTTCTAACTCGACGACTTCGACAGGACCGACATCCAGCGAGACCAGCATGACATTGAGCACAACGCCGGACTCTCCAACACCACCAGAGCTGGCACAAACACCTTTCTCCCCCCTTCTAGGCGGCTTGTCAGAAATCCCTGACGAGGTTTCGGCAACCACGGGCACCCCATCGCCCATGCCTAGCGAGGCCTCCACCGCAGTGAGCAGTCCCGCAGGGGCGCCTGCGCAAGTAGGCGTTTGGTGTGTAGCGACACCACGGACCCGAGCTAACGGGGGAGTTTTGACTCCCTCCCACGCCTAGCCGTGCGTGGCTTTGCCGTGTTCGGGAAAAAGGGGATCCTGGGGTTGAGCCGACGCTGGGCGATTGGACCTTTAAGGCCCCCCAGCAGAGGCAACACACCCCTTTGGCCCCGGCTTCACGTAGACGGCACCTCTGGGCTGACCCACCCATGGTAAATCGGCAGTCACCTTTTCCTATCTCTCTCTCCCTATATCTTCGTCTTTTGTTCTCACTTTACATCTTTCCTGTCTTCTCCTCACTTCATTTTACTTCCAATTTTTCCTGGCGGCAAGGGTTGACCTTGTGTGGCTATCCAAACTAGGGTAAACCATATTGGGTTATAGTAACTGCGTACTGCTGGCGTTGCGCAGACATGCCCACATGCTCTGCCACGTCCCCTCGTTGGACTCCGTGGTGGGTGGTAGGCGCCGTTACCGAAAAATACACATTTTCTCATGGGATCCCCGACCCCCTCTTTAACTGATCGTGCTTCGAAAAGGGTACGCACCGACGCAACTTTCCTACTTTGGCCCCAAAACAGAGAAACTTTCCCAAAATACCATGTCCTGCACTGCGAACAATCATCTACAAAAGCTACAGCAATCTCACCCTTCCTTGTGGCCAAGTGCTTGAAAGAGACCATTGTAACCGGTTATAAGGCCACGAAGATGGCAAGTGGAGATCTGCTTTCGAATTAAAAGACAAGGAACAGTACAATAAACTCTCGCACCTCGTGGCCTTTGGTAACATCCCTGTCTCTGTGAGCGCACACCGTACCATGAATACAGTGAAGGGCGTGGTATCGGACGAAGATTTGATAAGACTGAGTGAAGAAGAGATCTTTGATGGATGGAAGGATCAAGATGTAATACAAGTCCAGCGCATCAAAATCTGACGTAACAACAATGAAATAGCAACAAAGCACTTGATACTCACCTTCAACTCAACCACTTTACCCGAGACTCTCGAAACTGGCTATGTAAAACTCCATGTCCAACCCTTCATTCCAAACCCGAGGCGTTGTTTCAAATGCCAGCGATTTGGTCATGCGTCCCAGAGCTGCCGAGGACAGCTGATGTGCGCTAAGTGTGGCACAACCGGCCACAGTGCTGATGAATGTAGTCATGACGAGATCCTCTGTGCAAACTGCGAAGGTAGCCACCCCGCATACTGCACAGCGTGCCCAGCCAGGAAAAGAGAAAAAGAAATAATAACTATGAAAGTTAAGGAAAAAATCACATTCAGGAAAGCAAGACAAAGAGTCTCGTTATCATTAGCACTAAAAAACCTTTTGCCGAAGTGGTGCAACGAGGGGCGGCACCACAAAGGCCCTTGGCAGTTGCCCGGACCGCGCCTAGCGTGCCGAGGCCAATGCCACAAGCCCCTGCGGCGGGAGCAGCCAGCGCTGCCCTGTCCACATTCAGCTTGTCCACACCAGTGACCTCTACAAGCTCTGGCAGCAGCCAGGGCAATCACGAGGCCAAGGGGGCTCCATCAACCCCCAGCTCGGTGGGGACAAAGACTTCGTTGATCGAGGCGAAGTCTAAGCGACGCACAGATCGCTCTTTAGAGCGGGTGTCCAGTGCCTCGCAAGTGGCTATGGACACCTGTTCAAGCCAAACGGCGCAGGAAGTGCCGAAGGAGCGGCGAGCTTCGCTCGACCGCCCCAGAAAGGACAGAACGCCGATTACAGGGCCTGACAAAGGCACTGTAAAATGATTTAATCCCCGTCTTCTTTGCACACAGCACCTTTTCCCTTTTTTTCCATTATGGACAAAATCATACAGTGGAACGTAAGGGGAATACTTAGAAATTTAGATGACGTCCAAGAACTTCTGTGTAAGTTTAACGCGAAAGTGCTATGTGTGCAAGAAACGCACTTAACTCCTAAGCACAAGGACTTCCTACGACAATATATTATTTTCCGAAAAGACCGGAAGGATCCTGTCGTACCATCTGGCGGGGTAGCCATTATAGTCGACCGTAGTATAGCATGCCAGCATTTGAAGCTCCAAACGGCCCTGGAGGCAGTGGCCATTCGAGCTGTACTTTTTAACAAACTCATTACCATATATTCTGTGTACATACCACCGCATCAACAGCTATACAGACGTGATCTGGAATCATTAATAGATGAACTCCCAGAGCCATTTCTGGTTCTAGGTGATTTTAATGCACACAATGTCCTGTGGGGCGATGCTCACTGTGATGCGCGAGGACGTCTCATTGAGCAGCTCCTTTTCTCTTCTAGTTTATGTCTTTTAAATATGAAGGAGCCTACGTATTTTAGCCTTGCAAACAACATATACTCCTCCATGGATCTTAGCATTTCATCACCATTCCTTTTACCTGTTTTTAAATGGAACGTTCTAAAAACCCTTATGGGAGTGATCACTTCCCAATCATCCTGAGTGCGCCGAACAAAGATCAACTACCCCCGCAGGTTCCTCGATGGAAGATTGGCTCAGCTGATTCGGAAGGGTATAGAACTCTTACACACATGACATGGACTGAGCTGTCTGCCCTGATCATAGATGATGCTGTCACGTATTTTACAGCTTTTATACTTGATGCCGCATCTAAATGTATTGCCAAAACGAGTGGCATGTGTTCTAAACGGCGAGTCCCATGGTGGAACGACGCATGCAGGAAAGCACGGACCACTCAGAACAAAGCATGGGCGTTGCTTCGCGATTCCCCTACAGCAGAAAACCTGGAAAATTTCAAGCGGGTCAAATCGCAGGCAAGGAGAACGCGCGGACAAGCTAGACGAGAGAGCTGGACAAAGTTTATATCGAGTATCAACTCGTACACAGACGAGGTAAAAGTGTGGAATAAGATAAAGAAAATTAAGGGCCAACAAACGTATTCTCTTCCACTAGTTAATAGCCTCGGGGAAAGCTTGGAGGATCAAGCCAACTTTATGGCACACATTTCGAACACATATCGAGCTCCTCACACTACTCCGAATCCTTCCAGAATTACAAGGCACGAATGGAAAAACAAAAGTTAGAAAGAAAATCCCTAAGAAATGAGGCATATAATGCACCATTCTGCTAGCAGAACTGCGAACAGCACTCAGCTGCTGTAATACATCTACCCCAGGTTCTGACAACGTAATGTACGCGACGCTTTAGGAACTACCCTCCGAAACTAAAGAAACCCTTCTCTCTATTTATAATCGCATATGGTTTTCGGGTGTGATCCCCTCCTCCTGGAAGGAGGCTGTTATAATTCCAATTTTGAAGCAGCGAAAAGATCCCTCTATTGTATCAAGTTACAGACCTATAGCGTTAACAAGCTGCCTCTGCAAGCTATTTGAAAAAATGATTATTGCCGCTTACTCCACTGCTTAGAAAGAAACAAATTGCTCGACCCATACCAATGTGGGTTTCGAGAGGGTAGATCCACCACCGACCATCTGGTGCGTATCGAGGCACAGATCCGAGACGCTTTCGCCCACAAACAATACTTCCTCTCTGTGTTTCTCGATATCGAGAAGGCCTACGACACAACATGGCGTTTCGGCATATTAAGAGACTTGTCTCACCTGGGTGTGCGCGGTAGAATACTTTCCATAATCGAGAGTTACTTGTCCAATTGGAAATTTTGTGTCCGTGTGGGCAGTATTCTCTCCCAAGCATTTGTGCAAGAAACGGGAGTACCGCAAGGAGGTGTACTTAGTTGTACACTTTTTCTCATAAAAATGAATTTCTTGCGCTTGACCATCCCTCGCAATATGTTTTATTGTACATATGTCGATGACGTCCAGCTTGGCTTTAGGTCTTGCAATCTGGCAATGTGTGAGCGGCAGGTTTAGTTAGGTTTAAACAAGCTCTCCAAATGGGCAGAGGAAGACGGATTCCGACTGAACCCACAAAAAAGCACGTGTGTCCTGTTCTCCAGAAAGAGAGGCATGCACTCAGGACCCGTCATTGAACTGAACGGTCAACGTCTGTCTGTTAATACGGAGCATAAATTCTTAGGATTAATCTTGGACAACAAGTTGACCTTCGTACCGCACATCAAGTATCTAAAAACAAAATGTTTAAAAGCCATGAATACTTTAAAAGTGTTGTCCCGTACTAGGTGGGGTAGTGACAGGCAATGTCTCAAGAACCTATATAGAAGCCTTATTCGCACCCGCTTAGATTATGGGGCCATTGTTTATCAGTCTGCAACTCAAAGTGCTTTGAAGATGCTGGATCCCGTGCACCATTCGGGCATCCGCCTTTCTACGGGTGCTTTTCGCACCAGCCCCGTAGAAAGCCTTTACGTGGAGTCAAATGAGTGGTCGCTTCATCTGCAAAGAACCTACATGTCCTTTGTATATTTCCTTAAGGTGAAAGCAGACAAGAGGCATCCCTCATACTCTACTAATAATGACTTGTCGAGCTTCATTCTTTTTCAAAACAGGCCTTCAATGAGGCAGCCCTTCTCAGTTCGCCTGAAGGGTCTAGCTGAGGACACTGGAGTATCACTTGAACACAGTTTAATGGCTCCTGTAGCATACTCGCCACCGTGGCAGTGGCAGATTATAGACTGCAATGTGTCTTTCCTAGAAGTTAGAAAACAAGCACCTATTGCCCACATCCGAACATACTTCCTGGAACTTCAACACAAATACACACGTCTTGAGTTTTTTGCAGATGCCTCCAAGACGAACTCCTCTGTGTCCTACGCTGCTGTCGGCCCATCCTTTTCGGATGCTGGCCCTCTACATCCACGCATAAGTATCTTCACAGCGGAAGCTTACGCGATACTTGTGGCAGCTAAACACATCAAACAACTACAAATACAAAAAGCAGTAATTTATACAGACTCCCTCAGTATGATAACGGCTCTGCACAGTTTTAAAAAACAAAAAAACCCGGTTCTTGTCTCACTTTACTCCATTTTGTGCACACTCTACACACTCAAACAACAGGTTGTTGTGTGTTGGGTGCCAGGGCACCGTGAGATTCAAGGCAACGTGAGGGCGGATCAGCTCGCTGCATCCGTCCACAAAAGCACTGCCCTTCACCCATATTAATCCCGGCCCTCGATCTTAAGCCATCTCTCAAACGAAACCTCAGGGACAAGCAGGGACTGGCAGAGCAAGTGGGATACACACACACAAAACAAACTACACATTATCAAGCCACACCTTGGTCATTGGCCGGCGTTTGGTGTGTAGCGACACCACGGACCCGAGCTAACGGGGGAGTTTCTACTCCCTCCCACGCATAGCCGTGCGTGGCTTTGCCGTGTCCGGGGAAAAGGGGATCCTGGGGGTTGAGCCGACGCTGGGTGATTGGACCGTTAAGGCCCCCCGGCAGAGGCAACACACCCCTTTGGCCCCGGCTTCACGTAGACGGCACCCCTGGGCTGACCCACCCAGGGGAAATCGGCAGTCGCCTTTTCCTATCTCTCTCTCCCTACATCTTCGTCTTTATCTCTTACTGTTTATCTGTCCTGTCTTCTACTCTCTTCTGTTTACTTCCAAACTTCCTGGCGGCTAGGGTTAACCCTGTGCAAATAGCCTACCTTGGTCTAGGCGCATTGGGTTATAGTTGCGTTGTACGGCTGGCGTCTGCAGGTTTTAGCATCCACAAACTTGTAGCGTCCGCTTGTTGGGCTCCGTGGTGGGTGGCCGCCAACGCTTCTGAAGAAAATAAACTGGCATGCATAAAGCATTTCCCCTATTAAGTGATCGTACCGCCTTAAAGCGTGTACGCACCGAAGACTTAGGCTTTTTCAACCGATCAAGTGAAAACTTCCCCCATTTTCATGTTATACATAGTGAAATAAGCAGCAAGCAAGCCAGAACCGTATCACCCTTTGTAGTAGCCAGATGTCTCACAGAAACTCTTGGAGCCGGGTACAAAGTTACCAAAATGGCCAGCGGAGACCTCCTCCTTGAAGTCCGAGGAAAAGAACAGTTCGAAAAGCTACAGAATCTTTCAACTTTTGGTGACACTCCCATCACTGTAACGCCACACAGATCCATGAACACAACCCGTGGAGTAGTATCTGATGCTGATGTGCTCAGCTTGACTGAAGAGGAACTTCTGGAGGGGTGGAAGAGTCAGAATGTGACCAATGTACAAAGGATCACCATTAGAAGAGACAACAAGGCAACACCAACAAAACACCTAATACTCACGTTCGCTTCCAGTAATCTCCCAGAAAGTATTCAAACAGGCTACACAAAGACGTCCATCAGACCATACATACCTAACCCACGTCGTTGTTTTAAATGCCAGAAGTATGGCCATGGCTCACAAAGCTGTCGTGGTCACCAAACTTGTGCACAATGTGGAGTGTCAGGCCACAACTCTGACAATTGCGAAGAACCATCACACTGTGTGAACTGTGGCGGAAATCATGCCGCATACTCACGGGCTTGCTCATTTTGGAAAAAAGAAAAAGAAATTATCACATTGAAAATTAAAGAAAACATCACATTCAAGGAAGCAAGACGAAGAGTGTCGCCATTTTATGGCGCTACATATGCTGATGTGGCGCATCAGGGGGCAACGCCGCACCAGCCCTCGTCACTCCTTCGGCCAGCGCAGAGCGAGCCGACGGTTGTGGCACCTGCCCCCAAGGCGGCAGTAGTTCAGTCTACTCCGCCGCCTAGCGAATTGAGGCCGGAGACTCCAGGGTCCTCTGGTCTCAAGGCCTCCCCTCACCAGGCGAGGCCTAAAATCCGAACCACGAGCTCGCATGTGCGGGCACCCAGTGCCTCTGAGGAGGCAATGGATACAACGGTACCCTTGGTACCAAAAGAGCGGGGCGCCTCCTTGGAGCGCGCCAAGAAAAATAAAAAACCAATAACGGGGCCGGACAACCGTCCTGCCACCTGAATTAATGAGCTCACTCCAACACAGGATACTCTTTGTACACACAGCAGCATCTCTCTTGTTTAAATATGCAGACAGAAATATTACAGTGGAACATCCGAGGCCTTCTTCGAAACCTCGATGACTTACAAGAACTCCTCCATGAACACAATCCAAGAGTGCTGTGTGTACAAGAGACACACTTAAAACGAACTAACACAAACTTTTTACGTAACTACATAATCTTCCGAAAGGATAGAGATGATGCCATGCTACCATCCGGTGGTGTAGCGGTTATAGTAAGTCAAGGTATAGCATGCACACAATTACCCCTTCAAACTTCCCTCGAGGCGGTGGCTGTCCGAGCAGTTATTCTAAACAAACTTGTCACTGTCTGCTCTTTGTACATACCTCCGCACCACCGTCTCGAAAAACTCCAATTCCAGTCTTTAATCGACGAACTACCTGAACCTTATCTGGTCCTTGGGGACCTGAACGCACATAATGGTCTGTGGGGTGACTCTCGCTGTGATGCACGAGGTCGTCTCATTGAACAATTCCTCATTTCATCGGGTGCGTGTCTGTTGAATAGGAAAGAAGCAACATACTATAACCTTGCCAACAAAACTTACTCTTCCATAGACCTCAGTATCGCATCTCCTTCACTTGTACCATTACTTCATTGGAAAGTCATAAATAATCCATACGGAAGTGACCATTTCCCTTTAGTTTTGAGTACACCAATAATAAATGAATGTCCTCCACATGTTCCCAAATGGCTGGTAAACAAAGCCAACTGGGAACAATTTCAAAAGCTTACTCACCTGATTTGGACTGACATATGCGGGTTAGGCATAGATGAAGCTGTGCAGTACTTCACGGCTTTTCTTACTGACGCAGCAACCAAGTGCATTCCACAAACATCTGGACTGCCCGGCAAACGACACGTTCCGTGGTGGAACACTGAGTGTCAGAATGCACGAAAGGAACAGAACAGGGCATGGAGGTTGCTGCGGAACTCGCCGACAGCGGAAAACCTTGAGAGCTTTAGGAAAATAAAATCTCGAGGCAGGAGAACGCGTCGGCAGGCCAGAAAAGACAGCTGGCACAAGTTTTTATCAGGGATAAATTCATATACACAAGAGGCTAAAGTCTGGAATATGGTTCGTAGGGTAGCAGGAAGACAAGTACACTCACTCCCACTCGTAAACACACAGTGTGATAGCCTGGAAGATCAAGCGAACTTCCTCGGTGCACACTACGAGCAGGTGTCTAGCTCGTCACACTACACTGAAACTTTCCAAAGACACAAAGCAAAGATGGAAAAGGGGAAACTAGAATCCAAGTGCACCAATTACGAGGAATACAACCAACCTTTCAACTTAGCTGAGCTACAAACATCTCTAAACTCTTGCAATAATTCCGCCCCAGGCTACGACCGTGTCACATATGAAATGTTGAAAAACCTGCCGCTCAAAACGCGAAAAACGTTACTCTCTCTATACAATGCTATCTGGCTTTCAGGCACCATCCCTGCTTCCTGGAAAGAGGCCATTGTTATCCCTATTTTGAAACAGGGCAAGGACCCTTCCTCAGTTTCAAGTTATAGGCCCATTGCACTAACCAGCTGCCTTTGTAAACTTTTTGAAAAAATGATAAACCGCCGACTTTTACATTTCCTTGAAACACACAATCCTGCTCGACCAATTTCAGTGTGGGTTTCGGGAGGGTAGATCCACTACCGACCATCTGGTGCGTATCGAGGCACAGATCCGAGACGCTTTCGTCCACAAACAATACTTCCTCTCAGTGTTTCTCGATATCGAGAAGGCCTACGACACAACATGGCGTTTTGGGATATTAAGAGACTTGTCTCACCTGGGTGTGCGCGGTAGAATGCTTTCCATAATAGAGAGTTACTTGTCCAATCGGAAATTCCGCGTCCGTGTGGGCAGTATTCTCTCGCAAACATTTGTGCAAGAAACGGGAGTACCGCAAGGTGGTGTACTTAGTTGTACACTTTTCATTATTAAAATGAATTCCTTGCACCTGTCCATCCCCCGCAACATGTTCTATTGTACATATGTCGATGACGTCCAGCTTGGCTTTAAGTCATGCAACCTAGCAATGTGTGGACGGCAGGTTCAGTTAGGTTTAAACAAGGTCTCCAAATGTTCAGAGGAAAACGGATTCCGGCTGAACCCAGGAAAAAGCACGTGTGTCTTGTTCTCCCGAAAGAGAGGCATGCACTCAGAACCCGACATTGAACTGAACGGCCAACGTCTGTCTGTGAATGCGGAGCATAAATTCCTAGGCTTAATCTTGGACAACAAGTTGACCTTCGTACCACACATAAAGTATTTAAAAACAAAATGTTTAAAAGCCATGAATGTTATAAAAGTGTTGTCACGTACTACGTGGGGTAGTGATAGGCAATGCCTCATGAACCTCTATAGAAGCCTTATTCGTACCCGCTTAGATTATGGGGCCGTTGTCTATCAGTCTGCCACTCAAAGCGCCTTGAAAATGCTGGACCCCGTGCACCATTTGGGACATCCGCCTTTCTACGGGTGCTTTTCGCACCAGCCCCGTAGAAAGCCTTTATGTTGAGTCAAATGAGTGGTCGCTTCATCTGCAAAGAACCTACATGTCCTTTGTATACTTCCTTAAGGTGAAAGCAGACAAGAGGCACCCCTCATACTCTACTATTATTGACTTGTCGAGCTCCATTCTTTTTCAAAACAGGCCTTCAATGAGGCAGCCCTTCTCAGTTCGCCTGAAGGGTCTAGCTGAGGACACTGGAGTGTCACTCGAACACAGTTTAATGGCTCCTGTAGCATACCCGCCACCGTGGCAGTGGCAGACTATAGACTGCGATGTGTCTTTTCTAGGGGTTACAAAACATGCGCCCATTGCCCATATCCGAACATATTTCCTGGAACTTCAACACAAATACACACGTCCTGAGTTTTTTACAGATGCCTCTAAGTCTAACCCCTCTGTGCCCTACGCTGCTGTTGGCCCTTCCTTTTCGGATGCTGGCCCGCTACATCCAGGCACAAGTATCTTCACAGCGGAAGCTTACGCGATACTCGTGGCAGCTAAACACATTAAACAATTACAAATACAAAAGCAGTAATTTATACAGACTCCCTCAGTGTGGTAACGGCTCTGCACAGTCTTAAAAAACAAAAAAACCCTGTCCTTGTCTCACTTTACTCCATATTTTGCACACTTTACACACTCAACCAACATGTTGTGGTGTGCTGGGTGCCAGGCCACCGTGAGATCCAAGGCAACGTGAGGGCGGATCAGCTCGCTGCATCCGTCCACAAAAACACTGCCCCTGCACCCACATCAGTCCCGGTCCTTGATCTGAAGCCGTTTCTCAAACGAAACCTCAGGGACTACTGGCAGAGCAAGTGGGATACACACACACAAAACAAACTACACGTTATCAAGCCACACCTTGGCCATTGGCCACCAGTATCAAAATCACGTCTAACAGAGGTAACACTAACAAGACTCAGGATAGGGCACACATACACGACACACACACATCTTTTATCCGGTGGTGATCCACCATTGTGTGATAAATGTGGTGAGGCTTTAACAGTTCTTCACGTTTTAATCCAATGTAAACAGTTAGACACACTAAGAAGACAACACTTCCCATTACCCTACCGACAACATATACCTTTACACCCTGCAATGTTTGTCGGTAGGGAACCACTTTTCACCCATAAATCATTGTTAGCTTTTTTAAGAGATGTTAAATTTTACCATGTATTATACCCAGGCATTGCGTAGCGTGACCTCTCAAGAGAGGTCGCTGCTGCTGTGATTACATTTAAAAGCACTTGCCTCGCAGCCCTTGGACACAAGGGCACTGATGAGGCAAGCGTGCTAGTGCCAAATATTTTTACATGTTTTTATTATCAAAACCTTTGTCATCCTTTTTAATATGCATATCACGCCACTGTCATGTCTTTAATACTTATGTTTTTACCCGCATTATCGCGAGGAATTTTAAGGCCCCTATACAGCCACGCAACATATCATTGTCATCATCTGTATACTCATTGAAATGGCGCTCTTTGGCCATCAATTGGCCCTTGCGCCATAAAACACCACACATCATCATCATTGGTCATTGGCCGCTAGTATCAAAATCGCGTCATACAGAGGTAATACTAACGAGACTCAGGATAGGACACACATACACGACACACACATATCTTTTGTCCAGTAGCGATCCACCATTGTGTGACAGATGTGGTGAAGCATCAACAGTCATTCACATGTTAATTCATCGCAAACAATTAGAAACTCCAAGAAAACAGCCTTTTCCTTTACCCTACCGACAACATATACCTTTACACCCTGCAATGTTCGTTGGTAGGGAACCGCTTTTTAGTCATAAATCATTGTTAGCGTTTTTAAAAGATATTATTAATTTTCATATTATATAACCGGGCGTCCCGTAGCACGACCTCTCCAGGGAGGTTTTTGCTGCGGTGGCTACACAGGAAAGCACTTGCCTCACGACCCTTGACGCAAGGGTATGAATGAGTGAGGTACTTGTGCTAATGCCATACATGTTCACCATCGTTTTACATTATCACCAACTTTTGTCACCTATTCACACCACACACACCTTTCACGGCATGGTCATGATTTTATTACTTGTATGTTTTACCCGCCTTACTTCGAGGAATATTATGGCCCTTATACAGCCGCTAATCACAATCATTATCCACATTCCTTGTCCTATGAACTGGCGCTCGTTGGCCATCAAATGGCCCTTGCGCCAAAAAACATCAGTATCATCATCATATTTTTGTTCTGAAGGGAAACTGCCGGTTTACAACATAATGTTCATGATGTATGAAAGATGATGATGATATATGTTGTTTAATGGCGCAAGGGTCATTGATGGCCAAAGAGCGCCAGGAAATGATATCAGATGAGAGCAAGGGTTATGGTAAATGGCTGTAAAAGGGCCTAAAATTCTGCGCTCTAAAGATGTGTAAGACATATATTTATTGAAATCATGAAAGTGAAGTGAAGCATGCCTGGTGAGAATGAGTCTTTAGTTGTCATGACATCATAAAATAGGAGCGTTATATTAGCACCGATTTCTCGCAGCGCCCTTGGTCCCAAGGGCCGGCAGAGAGGTGCTCTTTTGGATGTTGCATCCGCAGCAGCAGCCTGCCTTTCGGAGGCCGTGCTACCGACCACTTGAGTAGATAACATGGAAAGTATTTACTTGCTTTAAGAATGCATTCAATGCATTATATTTAAAAAGAGGCTCGCGACCAATAAACATAGCTGGGTGAAGGGGTATGTGTTCCTTGTACGCTAGTGGAAAATGTTTTTTCCTGTAAGCCTCTAGCTCAGAGCATTCAAGGAGTATGTGTAGTACGGTAAGTGGACGGCCACATCTTAGACAGCTGGGTGGGTCACCACTTGACAAAAGGTGTGTGTGCGTGCTGTGTGTGTGTCCTATTCTAAGCCGACAGAGACTGACCTCTGTACGGCGTGTTTTCGACGTGAGTGGCCAGTTACCGAGGTATGGTTTAATCAAGTGTAACTTGTTATGAGTTTGTTGATCCCATAACTTCTGCCAGTAAGCCCTGAGCTTTTTCCGTATGTTTGGTTTTAGGTCCATTATAGGGACAGCAACTGAAGAGTTGGCGGAGCTTCCGTCAATTGACGTGGCGAGCTGGTCAGCCAACGCATTTCCTTCGATCTCACGATGTCCTGGCACCCAGCACACGACGATATGTTGCTTGGAAGTATAGGCCGCGCAGAGTATTGAATAGAGGGATATATGTATAGGGTTTCTGTGTTTTTAAGATTTTTCAACGCTTTTACGACACTCAGGGAGTCTGTGTATATAACTACCCTTGGCGTATTCAATTCTTTGATGTGTTTAACGGCTACGAATAACGCGTAAGCCTCGGCTGTGAAAATGCTTGTGCTGGTGAACAGAACGCCGGCATCCGAGAAGGATGGGCCAACTGCCGCATAGGACATGCCAGTATGGGACTTGGATGCATCAGTATAATATTCTAAACAGTCATATTTATGTTGCAGCTCTAAGAAATACATCCGAATGTGTAAAGGGGAGGCATGCTTTGTGACAGCTACGAAAGATGTGTCACAGTCTATAACCTGCCACTGCCATGGCGGGAGTTGCAGAGCGGGGGGAGGGGCTGAGGTGATATTCAAGCAGTGGGACATCTCTTTCTTCAGCTAGGTCTCTAACACGCAGCGAGAAAGGGCGTGCCATTGCGGGTCGATTGTAAAAAAGTTCAGAGCTGGACAGGTCGTTGATGGTGGAATATGCAGGTTGCTCACTGTTCGCATTTACTTTAAGGAAATATATGAAGGAAGAATATGTTCTCTGCAGATGGAGTGACCACTTGTCTGATTCTACATAAAAACTTTCAACTGGGCTTGTTCTAAAGGCGCGTGTGGACCGGCGGATGCCTTGATGATGAACAGGGTTCAACATTTTCAGAGTGCTTGGCGTGGCAGAGTGATAGACTATTGCCCCATACTCAAGACGTGAGCGTATAAGGCTTCTATACAGATTCATGAGGCACTTTCTGTCACTGCCCCACGTTGTTCGTGACAGCACCTATAGGATATTCATTGTTTTCAAGCATTTATTTTAAAGATGTTTTATGTGCGGTACAAAGGTTAACTGCGCATCTAAAATTATACCTAGAAACTTATGTTCTGTGTTTACGGGTAGACGCTCGCCCTTAAGGACCAGTCCAGGATCAGGATGCAAGCCTCTTTTTCGTGAAAAAAGGACACAGGTGCTTTTCTGTGGGTTCAGTTTGAACCCGTTTTCATCAGCCCATTGGGATACCTTGTTAAGGGCAAGCTGAACCTGTCGCTGACAGATCCCAAGAGAACACGATTGAAAACCTATCTGCACATCGTCGACATATGTTGAATAAACGATATTACGTGGGATGTACAGACGGAGAGAATTCATTTTTATAATAAAGAGCGTACAGCTGAGCACCCCACCCTGTGGCACTCCGGTTTCCTGTACAAATGTTCGGGACAGAACATTGCTCACTCTAACGCGAAACCCCGCAGGGGCACCTGCGCAAGTAGGCGTTTGGTGTGTAGCGACACCACGGACCCGAGCTAACGGGGCAGTTTCTACTCCCTCCCACGCCAAGCCGTACGTGGCTTTGCCGTGTCCGGGGAAAAGGGGATCCTGGGGTTGAGCCGACGCTGGGTGATTGGATCATTAAGAACCCCCGGCAGAGGCAACACAACCCTTTGGCCCCGGCTTCACGTAGACGGCACCCCCGGATTGACCCGCCTGGGGGCAATCGGCAGTCGCCTTTTCCTGTCTCCCCCTCACATCTTCGTCTTTTCTCTTACTTCAAATCTTTCCTGTTCTCTACTCTTTTCCGTTGACTTCCGTATTTCCAGGCGGCAAGGGTTAACCCTGTGTGGCTATCCTACTTTGGATACACCATATTCGGTTATAGTGGTGGTGTACAGCTGGCGTCTGCAGGTCCTGTGCTTACAGACCCTGCAGCGTCCCTTTGTAGGACTCCATGGTGGGTGGCTGGCGCCGCTGCCGAAAATAAACCTTTTCTTATGGCAAGTTCCTTCCCCCCACTCCCTGATCGCCCTCAGAAAAGAGGGTGCACCGATGAAGTATTCCAATTTTTTGGCCACCAGAGAAAATTCTTTCCCCGATTCCACGTTATCCACGCTGACACACACCACGCAAACCAGTGAGAAAATTTTCACCTTTTCTCGTTTCGAAGTCTTTGACAGAAATCTTTGGCCCAGAATACAAAGAAAGCATGGCAAGTGGTAACCTCCTGTTGGAGCTCCGCGACCAGAACCAGTATGAAAAATTGTCTAATCTAGTGAAATTTGGAGATACCAAATCAATGGTAACCCCACACCGAACCATGAACACCACCCGTGGCGTTGTTTCAGATGATGACCTGTTAGGGCTCACGGAGGCTGAACTCCTGGAGGGTTTCAGCGAACAGAATGTCATCAACGTGAAGCGAATTAGGATAAAGCGTGACGGAAAAGAAGTCCAAACTAAGCACCTAATACTTACCTTCAATTCAACTGTACTGCCTGACTCCTGTTGAGGCTGGGTATATCATGCTTCGAGTGAGGCCATATATACCGAACTCTCTCCGATGTTTCAAATGCCAGCGGTTCGGCCACAGTTCACAAAACTGCCGAGGCCGCCTAACTTGCGCCAAATGCAGTGCTGAAGAACACACATCTCAAGCCTGTGAAAACTCTCTTCACTGTGCGAACCGTAATTGGGAGCCTGCCGCATACTCACGGTCATGCCCATGCTGGAAAAAGAAAAGGAAATTGTCACAATTAAAGTAAAACAAAACATTTCCTTTAAGGAGGCACGAAGGCAGGTGTTCTACCTACCAGAAACCAGCTTTGCCGAAGTGGCGCGTCAGGGGGCAGCGCCACGACGGCCTCCAGCGGCTGTCTGGCACACGCGTAGTGAGCCGGCGGTGACGCCATCCGCCCCCTCGGTGGTGGCAGCCAGTGCTGCTCCACCATCGATGAAAGACCCACCAACCTCCAGGCTGGGGGCCGCCAAGGCCTTGTCTTTAGAGGAGAGGCCCTCAAAACAACTGCAGCGCTGGCAAGAGCGCTTGTCCAGTGCCTCGCTAGAGGCAATGGACACAACTCCGAGCGTGAGGGCGCAGCAAGTGCCTAAGGATCGGCGCGACTCCGTCGACCGATCCAAAAAAGCAAGATCTCGTGTCACGGCCCCTGGAAAGGGTCTGTGAGCTAATTTTCCATTCTTGAGCACACAGCACAAAACACATCTAAATTGGACACGCAGGTTTTACAGTGGAATGTGAGAGGACTTCTCCATAACCTCGATGATATTAGAGAACTCCTTAATAAACATACTCCAAAGGTGCTGTGTGTTCAGGAAACACATCTGAAGTCCACACAAACAAACTTTCTAAAACAATATGCCATCTTCCGCAAAGACCGTGACGACGCTGCCGCCTCGTCGGGCGGTGTCGCTATAATAGTTGATAAAGGTGTTGCCTGTACGCAATTAAACCTCCGAACTTCTCTTGAGGCAGTTGCTGTCTGAGCAGTGCTGTTTAGGAAGCTACTAACAATTACTTCTATTTACATTCCTCCGTGCTATCAACTTTCGAAGACAGAATTTCAAAGCTTCATTGATGAACTTCCTCCGCCAGAAATAGTCGTTGGTGATCTAAATGCACATAATCCTCTATGGGGCGACTCGCGTTTGGATGCACGAGGATGCCTAATAGAACACTTTCTGTTTTCGTCAGGTGTATGTTTACTTAACAAAAAATTATCAACATATTATAGTAATACGCGCAATACATACTCATCTTTAGACCTGAGTATTGTCTTGAGTACACTAATTCCTTATCTGGAGTGGTCAGTTCTCAAGAACCCCTTTGAGAGTGACCACTTCCCGATAATGCTGAAGCTAACTAAAGAAGATACATGCTCGCCTGACTTTCCTCGTTGGAACACCAAGTCAGCCAACTGGGAACTGCTCCGAGAAAACACATTTTTAGATGCAGAGGACATTGCTGACTTTAATAAAGACGATGCTGTGGCATACCTAACAGATTTTATTATTGACGCTGCAGTGAAATGTAGTAAGCAAACTAACGGAATGACAAGTAAGCGTCACATCCCATGGTGGAATGACGATTGTCGGAAAGTGTGATATAGTCAAAATAAAGCTTGGAGATTACTCTAAAATTACCCAACAACTGAAAACCTCGTCAATTTTAAACAGGTGAAGTAACAAGCTAGAAGAACGCGTCGTCTTGCAAAGAAAGAAAGTTGGAATAGGTACATCTCTGGTATCAATTCTTACACCGACGAAACAAAGGTTTGGGATAAGGTAAACAACGTAATAGGTCGGGAGTCGCACCCCCTACCCTTGGTAAATAGCCGAGGTGAGAGCCTAGAGGAGCAGGCGGACTGCCTGGGCCAACAATTTGAACACGTCTCAAGTGCATCAAACTATACATAAACGTTCCTAAATTTCAAATAACGCGAAGAGCAGCAGCCCCTTAAATGTAAACCTCCATCCAGTGAGACAACTGCCCATTTACATTAGCTGAAGTTAAGGCATCTCTTGCGTGCTGCAACAACTCGGCGCCAGGTGTCGATCGTATAACATACGAAATGGTCAAGTACCTTCACCCCGAAGCACTAAAAACACTCCTAACTCTCTTCAATATCATGTGGACAGCTGGGTATATTCCATTGTCATGGAAAGAAGCTATAGTCATCCCAGTACTCAAACAAGGCAAAGATCCGTCCTTGGCTGCCAGCTACAGGCCAATAGCGCTAACAAGCTGTCTATGCAAACTATATGAGAAAATGATGAACCGGCGCTTAATCCACTTTTTAGAAAGTAACAGTATACTAGACCCCCTTCAGTGTGGTTTCAGAGAGGGGAGGTCGACAACCGACCACCTTGTTCGCATAGAGACCTACATCAGAGATGCATTTATTTATAGGCAGTTTGTACTTTCGGTATTCCTCGACTTAGAGAAGGCGTACGACACGACATGGCGATTCGGGATTCTCCGCGATCTTGTCACCATGGGCATCGGTGGGAACATGCTAAACACAATTAAAAGTTAACTGTATAACCAAACCTTTCGCGTAAAAGTGGGAAATGCTCTCTCTGGAACTTTGACCGAAGAGACTGGTGTTCCGCAAGGGGGCGTGCTTAGTTGCACACTCTTTCTTGTAAAAATGAACTCCCTGCAGTCAGTCATTCCAAGCGCGATGTTTTATTCCGTGTATGTTGATGATGTGCAGATGAGTTTCAAATCATGCAATATGTCTGTCTGCGAACGACAATTGCAGCTTGAAATGAGTAACTTCTCTAAACGGGCGGATGAAAATGGTTTTAAAATAAACAAGAAGAAAAGTACTTGCATAGTTTTCTCCAACAAACGAGGGGTAATGCCACTACCAAATGTTGCGATCAAGGGAAACCAACTCTCTGTAAGCAGCGAGCATAAATTCCTGGGAAACACTTTAGATTCTAAGCTGACGTTTATTCCCCGTATTAAATATGTCAAAATGAAATGTTTGAAAGCGATGAACGGCCTAAAACTCCTGTCACGTACAACATGGGGTAGTGTTCGAAAGTGCCTCTTGAAGTTATACAAAAGCCTTGTCGGGTCGCGCCTTGATTATGCCTCTATAAGTTGTCATTCCGCAACGCCAAGTGCTTTAAAAATCCTAGACCCCGTTCACCATCTGGGTATCCGACTTGCAACCGGTGCTTTCAGGAAAAGTCCGATCCAGAGCCTCTATGTAGAGTCGAATCAGTGGTCACTTCACCTGCAGCGATCCTATAGCAGTTTCACATATTTTATAAAGGTACGCACAAACATCAAGCATCCATCTTATTCAACTATAAACGATATGACCGCTGCCACCCTCTTCCATAATCGACCCACAGTGAGAAAGCCGTTCTCTTTGCGTGTGAGAAACTTAAGTGAGGAAATGGGTGTTCCGCTGCTAGAGCTTTGTCCTACGCCCACACCGATCTTTTACCACCGTGGCAGTGGCAGCTTATACACTGTGACACCTCATTTGTCGAGATCACTAAACACGCACCAGAAGCACATATTAAAATGCATTTCCCAGAACTCCAGTCCAACTACTCATGCGTAGAGTTTTATACCGACGCTTCTAAGTCGCATGAAGGGGTGGCTTATGCAGCGTTCGGACCATCCTTCTCGGAATCCGGTGTGCTGCACCCGGAAACAAGTATATTTACGGCTGAGGGTTACGCACTATTGTCGGCTGTGAAGCATATACGGAAATCAAACATACAAAAATCAATTATATTAACAGACTCATTAGGCATTGTAAAATGCATTAAGATCACTTTTTAGATTAAGAAATCCGGTAATAATTGAGTTTTATTCCGTCCAATTTACTGCGTACATGTCCAACCAGCAAGTTACAATTTGCAGGGTACCTGGCCATAGAAGTGTCGAGGGCAATGTGTTAGCTGACCGAATGGCCACGTCAATTATATTGCGGGCTATTAACCCTACTGCTACTGTCCCTGCAACAGACCGAAAACCCTTCCTACGTAAGAAACTGTGACGCCACTGGCGACGCTTGTGGGACACACAAATAAATAAAAAGCTGAACTTGATTATGCCGCAGTTAGGTTACTGGCCTCGCTACGAG
>NW_023608626.1:0-28999 GCF_013339725.1 Rhipicephalus microplus | reverse complement strand
AACCTGGAGCAGGGCCTAGGGAAGGGAGCTTCGGGCTTTTCGCCCACGAGGTACGATGATCGTACGGCTAGCTAATACATTGGCGGCGGCCGAGACGCCCATCAAAATATACAAAAATCACTTTTCCTAACTCGTGCATCGTGAGATAAAAAAAAAGGAAAGCAGAACGCAACACCTCAACGCCACGATCCACCTAGTTGTGCCACGTGCGACAGGCGGCTGCGCAGAGCCTTAGGCCTAATGAGTCGATCGGCAACACCGGCATCCACCCAGCACCCAGCCTAGGCGCAGAAGAGGTAGCCGCGAGGAGACATTCACTCTGTGAGGTGGCCCTATCGCTCGCCGCCGCACACAGCAGCTTACCGAGCGATCGGCATCTGTATCAGATATGTGACGAGTGGAAGCCAGTAACAAAAGACCACTTATTCAAACAAGGAACACGTATATATAGTATGCAGCATAATAACTACGTTGGTCATTATCTAAGATTAGTTTCGTTGACGGTTGTGCATGCGTGCGCATGGCTTACAAGCATTGCTTGATCGGTACATCTTCCCGCGGGAAAACAAAACAACTTAAGTTACTTGATTAAAGTTACTATCATAGCGTAGTCGATCCGGTGGTCGTGTCTCCCGAGCAGACCTGCGTAGGGGAGGAAGTACACCTTGCTGAGGAACTGAAACCTGTGCTGGCGGCTGCTCGGATGATCTGTTACCAGGCCTTCGATGTTCGTCACTGTGCTCATGCCGAGCCCGTCCTGGCTCGTCGAGGCCATCACGTTCATGGCTTGATGAGGACTCACTTTCAAAGTCTTCCGATTTATATGAACCCTGACGCTTTTTAGATATGTTTACGTAGTCATGTTTTCACTAGTTATTTAAATATCTTGCTGCTGTGCTTGTATAAACTTGTTTTACTCTTCTTCTTTTGTTGTTATTATAGCCGCAATGCTTCATATGTGTTTATTGTAACCCTTTTTTTGTACTCATTTGTACCCATTCCTGCCTAAGGTCTGATGATCAGACCGGTAGTACTGTAATAAATAATAAATAAATAAATAAATTCGCAATTGTCCCCCCATGCTAGTTGCGATAGTACCTGTTTTCCTGTTTTCTTTTGTAACGTTTGTTATGAATAAATGACAGCATATCTATAGAGTGAATGATGACGAGTTGGGCGAAGTTTGGAAGGGTTTTATCAGCAAAACGCGAATCATTCGCTGTTCGCGTCCGTCCGTCCCTCTATCAGTCAGTCACTCAGTCAGTCACTCAGTTAGTCAGTCAGTCAGTCACTCAGTCATTCTGTCTGTCTGTCTGTCTGTCTGTTTGTCTGTGTACGTCCGTCCGCCCGTCCGTTTGTACATCCATCCGTCCTTCCGCCAGTCTGTCCATTCGTCCCCTTCCGTTCGTTTGTATGTCTGTCTGTCTGTCTGTCTGTCTGTTCGTCTGTCCGCCCGCCGGCCCACCTTTTGATCGGTCAGTCCGTCGGTGTTTTGTCTGTCTCTCCATCCGTCCGTCTATCTATCTAGTGAACATTCCAATACCGCTATCTCGAATCTTTTCATCATATATTCGTCATATACATGACCCCCATCCAGCGGACCTTCCAAGGAATAAAACGACAGGTGACTACTATATACAGGAGACGCACGACCCACGCTTCAGGGAGCTTCTCTCCTAAAAAGTCAAGGAGGCTATCGGAAGTGCGGCTACGGCACGTAGGTGTTGAGACAGGCAGTGGAATACTTGTGCTGCGAAAAGTTCTGCCGTGTGTACAGGAGCGGATGCCTTGTGGTTGTGGGTGATACGTGTTGGGTGACTGCAGTGGCAAGCAGTTTTTCTGCACGTGGAGTATGTGACACTAGTACTTGTCTGTCTTAAGCCGTAGTCTCTGAATACGAGTTGGCATCTAGCTTCACCTTGCCCAGAAGTGAAACGAGGGGCAGGTGCCACGGACGAATTTGTCAAAATTTTCAATACCCCACGTTGTTGCCAAACTTCTTTTTTGGTCTGGCAGTAGTAACGCTCTTCTGTTCAGTCATTCACTTCCAGTGAATACGAGTGGGTGATGTTCCTTCGAGGGTTGAGTCGAGCGATATGCGCCGAGTCCGAAAATATCTTAGTCTCAGGCACTGCCATGGCATAAGACGGGTTGGTACTAGGCCATACACCTGTGACATCAAGAGTTTCTTTGACCTTCTTGAATGCTGCTTCTTGCTCATGCTACTGTACCCAACGCACAGATTTATTCAGTATGATTGGTCATCGCTTGATGTCTGAGATGTGTGTCAGAAGTCTGACGACATGATTCACCATTCAGAGCAGTCGTCTAACACCGGCGATGTCTGTGGGAGCTTTTATACCTTTGACCGCTTCGACCTTGCACGAATCCTGTCGGATACCCTGAGCTGAGACGACAGGTTCAAGGAAGGTGGTCTCAAACACCGCAAAATGACACTTGCCCTCGGTCAATGTGATACGTGCTTAAACAACGCGAGATATCATCTGGCTCAGATTGGGGTCATGCTCCGTGCGGGTGCACCCAAAAGCTAAAACATCATCGATCATGTTGGCGACTCCTTGTTGGCCCTCCAGGATCCTTGCCATCTTTCTCTGAAATTACACGGGAGCGGAGGTGATGTTAAAACGAAGCCGGCAAAAGAAGTATTGGCCATGCGGTGAGACGAATATTGTCTGCTCTCGGGAACCACCAGCAGAAAGCTCCACCCGGCTGGCGCTTGCAGTTGCATACAGCCTCGAAAGTACTGTGTCACCGAGAAGGCCAAAGACTGGTTGAACCGTTGGCGAAATATGGCATAAACAGTGGATGACCTTGCTGAGTCAAGACGACACTTATAGCTGGTAGGAGCCGTCGTCTTCTCTGACGACAAGACTAGAGCATCGCGGATTGGGCTTGTAAATGCTGTGGATCACGCCCACACTCATCAACTTGTTAATTTGGCGGCGGGTGACCTCGAGCAGCGGAATGGCGATACTGCGTGGGACACTCAGCGAGAAGGACATGGCATACCTTGAATATTGGGCACAGAACGCCCAATCCCTAGAAGAGCTCGGCATGCAGCGTGGCATTCGAAGTCTTCAGTTGGTCAAAATTTTCACAGCTTTGAAAGCCTTGAATGCTGGCAGTCCCAATAGCGAAACTGTGCGTGACTGATAACGTGTAGGCACTGGCAGCTTGTTTTCTCTTGCCGCCAAAGTCGTGCAAGACACGTGCCTGGTACGCAAAGTGGCTGTCCTCCAGAACCAGTGAGCAGATGTCGACTTGATTGAGCTTGGCAGGCTGAGTAGAAAATTTGCTCAGTACAGAAGATACTTTGGCATCGGATTCTACTTTGAACTGCGAGGTTTTGTTGTCTTCAGTCACTTTGCCTTGGTAAGCGGACCAATGACATGCAGGTGAATGGAGCCGAGCTTGTTCTGCTGGTGCTTCTGTGTGCGACATAATTCAGCGAAGTGGCTTTTTCTTTCGCAGAAGCTGCAGGTGGTACGTAGGTCCGGGCAGTATGAACGTCGCTAAGGCGTGCGGCCGCAGAATTCGCATGTGCACGGCTCGCGAGAGCACTCGGCTGGTGGCTGCGACGTCCCATGAAACACCAAATAAGCTATTTCACGTCTCATAAACGCCTTTAATAGCTAGTCGAAAGATCTAATATATGTCTAGGTCAAGACAATTTGTAGTCGTAGATGGCTATCTGACAGTCGGATAGCTATGCTGATTTCTCGCTACACTTTAAGGCACAATTACTCAGAAAAAGGAGTAACGGAGCTTAATAGGCGCACGCAATAAGCGGATACACCGCTGAGAAGTAACAACAGAGAAATGCGTGCTGCGTGCAAACCACTTAGTCTCCAAAGGGGTGAACCGCGTGGGAGGTGCGGGCCAAGCGCCAACCGCTGTCGAGGAAACTAGGCGTCCTCATCTATCTAGGCTCAGTCTTTCTCCTTATTTTGCTGGATATGGTTGGCGTTCCATAGTGCTCCGAGGGCTCGACCACCTAGGAATTGCGCCACAGTGCTTTCTGCATACGTTTGCATGAGCATGCGCTGCTGCTTTTTTGTTTGGCCGCACCCGTGAAGTCTGGAGAAGGTCTCGAAACGTTACCATGATGCGCTGTATATTTCTGGCTTAGTCAATATAGAAACGACCAACTCACGACACCACCGGTTGGGAATAAAGGCCAACATGACGGCTGAAAATACAGCTGGCCTATCGTATATTATTTCAGTCTGACTGATGACACAAATAAGCGCTCGATTCTTTTACAAGTAGGTGATCATTCTCTATTCTGCCTATCTTGTCAGGTGTGCGATACGGATCGCGCTTGCCGACCAAGGGCTCGGTATATTGCATGCATTTGTATATTGCATGCACGAAATGCACCGCGAATCTTGACTTCGGCGTCTGTAGTTCACTGGGCTTTTCTAACGCCTGGAAATCGTTCACAATTACCTTCGGCCGCCCGGACCCTTGCTCATCGAGCTCTCGCCTGTTTTTGCCGCCGTGATGAGCTCCGGGCTAATGATGTTAGGCGGAGACCTCGTCGCGGTTTTGCGTGTTGTCCGAAACACGTTGCGGCTGCTCATAACGAGTGTGGTTTTAGTATGTCGTGCACTGTAAGTGCACAGGCATGGACTGGTGGAGCTTTTGCTAACGTCAGAACCGAGTCTGTAAAAATTGGTCGCCATTACAGTTGGTTTCCTCGTCAATCAGTCGCAAGCAGCTCGGCGCCGGCCGTTGGTGGCTGCCACGGCCGCGGACTCGCATTTGCTCCCTGCACTCGCTCACATTTGTGGAAAAGCGCCGCATTACCGTCGGTTTTTCAGGTGCTCGCTCCGAACCAAATCGGTGCTGTTCGTGGCGACGACCCAGCGTACGGTCGCTCTATTCTTCGAGGTTTGCTGGCGGCAGACGCTCCGCGTGCAACGCCATGCTTGGCCTCGCGTTCGCCTGCAGGCTCGAGCGGAACGGTGGTGTTCGCTTAGAACTCCCCGCTTCGCTGGCCACACAGTGGTTCACGGTGCCTCGGTGTAGGACCGCGGTAAGAATCGGTAGCGCGGCAATTTTTGTGTGCTTTTATTTGCTTTGCGGCGTAAGCTTGGATCGGCATGTCAGCCACGGGCAGCCAGCGTTGCTTGAGTGAGAAGCGGTCGAAGCGCGAATAACCGGTTTTGCCGCGAGCGCAGACACAGGGCGCCAGCATATTACCCTGCTTTGTTCAACGCCAGAGATGGTCGAGCATTTCGAGTTACCATTAACTCTAGGAAAAGGGAACCAACCGGGGCAACAAAAGGGGTGAGATTATAAACGTCATTGTGACGGCCCCCTAATTGCCTCTCGGAACTGGCCGTCGGCGCAGAACGGGCCTCTTCCGAGACCCTGCGCACCGCGGTGACTCCTCGCATCGGTTCGGCGTATGGCCCGGCCACGTGCTGTTTGCGCGCGTGCAGAATCGGCGGCGCGCGTTGCGAAAACTCTGAAGTCACCGACGACCTTTTCTGCCGGTCCGGCTTTGGTCCAGTAACTCTCAGAAGCGGGCTCGCGACACGGGAAATGGCAACGGCCGCCCGTTCGACGCCTGGGTTGCCTATTGTTGAATCGGGCATGTCTTCGACTGCGTCCCCGTTTATCCGGGCAAAGGAGCTCGTAAGCAGAAATATGCGCGGTCAGCGAGTGGTTCCTCGTACGGCGCACAGAGGCAACATGATTATAGTCCCGTCGTCAAGAAATTGACGTGGTAGGGGGAAGCCGCCCTACGGCCGCAATACCGAGTACGGCTAGCTCTGTCTAGATAATTGTGTGCCGCGAAGCTGGCCCTGGCCTCTATGCTTTTGCTAGTTTTGTTTTATTTACGTTTTGGTTGTTGTGTTGTTTGAAGAGAGTGCATGAGTCCCACGTGCAGGTGAACGGAGCCGAGCTTGTTCTGCTGTTGCTTCTGTGTGCGAGATAATTCGGTGAAGTGGCCTTTCGTTTCGCAGAAGCTGCAGGTGGAGCGTAGATTCCGGCAGTCTGAACGTCGCTTAGGCGTGCAGCCACCGAATTCACATCTGCACGGCTCGCGAGAGCGCTCGGCTGGTGCCTGCGACGTCCCATGAAACACCAAATAAGCTATTTCACGTCTCATAAACGCCTTTAATGGCTAGTCGAAACATTTAATATATGTCTAGGTCAAGACAATTTGTAGTCGTAAATGGCTATCTGACAGTCGGATAGCTGTGCTGATTTCTCGCTACACTCTAAGGCAATATTACCCGGAAAAAAGAGTAACGGAGCTTAATAGACGCATGCGACTAGCGGATAGACTGTTGAGAATTAACCACAAAGGAATGCGTGCAGCGTGCAAACCACTTAGTCTCCAAAGGGATCAACCACGTGGGAGATGCGGGCCGTGCGCCAACCGCTGTCGAGAAAACTAGCCGTCCTAATCTATCTAGGCTCAGTCTTTCTCCTTATTTAGCTGGATATGGCTGGCTTTCCGTAGTGCTCCGAGAGCTCGACCATCTAGGAATTGCGCCGCGGTGCTTTCTGCATATGTTTGGTTGAGCATGCGCTGCTGCTTTCACGTTTCCCCGCCCCCGTGAAGTCTGGAGAAGGTCTCAAAACAATGCCATGCTGCGCTGTATATTTCTGGCTTAGTCAAGATAGTCACGACCAACTCACGATACCACCGGTTAGGAATAAAGGCCAACATGGCGGCTGAAAATACAGCAGGCCTATCGTATATATTATTTCAGTCTGACTGATGTCACAAATAAGCGCTCGATTCTTTTACAAGTAGGTGATCAGTCTCTATTCTGCCTTACTTGTCGGGTGTCCGATACGGATCGCGCTTGCTGGCCATGGGCTCGGTCGTTTTGTATATTGCATGCACGAAATGCACCGCGAATATTGACTTCAGCGTCTGTAGTTTACTGGGCTTTTCTAACGCCTGGAAATCGTTCGCCCTTACCCTCGGCCGCCCGGACGCTCGCTCATCGAGCTCTCGCCTGTTTTTGCTGCCGTGATGCGCTGCAGGCTAATGATGTTGGGCGGAGACCTCTTCGCGGTTTTGCGAGTCGTCCGAAACACGTTGCGGCTGCTCATAACGAGTGTGGTTTTAGTATGTTGCGCGCTGTAAGTGCACAGGCATGGACTGGTGGAGCTTTTCCTAGCGTCAGAACCGAGTCTGTAAAAATTGGTCGCCATTACATTTGGTTTCCTCGTCAATCGGTCACAAGTAGCTCGGCGCTGGCCGTTGGTGGCTGCCATGGCCGCGGACTCGCACTTGCTCACTGCACTCGCTCACGTTTGTGGAAAAGGGCCGCATTACCGTTGGTTTTTCAGGCACTCAATCCTAACCAAATCGGCGCTGTTCGTGGCGGCGGCCCAGCGTACGGTCGCTCGCCTCTTCGAGGTTCGCTGGCGGTAGACGCTCCGCGTGCAACGCCGTGTTTGGTCTCGCGTTCGCCTGCTCGAGCTGAACGGTGGTGTTCGCTTAGAACACCCGCTTCGTTGGCCACACAGTGGTTCACGGTGCCTCGGAGTTATGGGTGCGGCTACCGCGCTTAAGCTGTTGACTACGGGGATCGAAATGCGTCTTTGACGATGTGTGATATCACGGTGAAATTATTTGCATATCCTATTTTGCACGTATGTTCTTATCTCACCTTGCATGTATTTTTTATATCCATGCATATTCATCATTTGTCACTTGTAAATAACTACATTTACAATCTCATTGTGTAGTCATGGGCACACACCGTGCAGAAGGCTATGACTGTGTGCGCTGGTGTCTGCTAAGCCTGTCCTCTATTGCTTTCGTCAGAGCAGCTTCAGAACGACTGTAAGTGATATGAATGTAAAGTTATTTGCATGTCATAATTTACAGGTCTAATTTTTTATATCAACTTGCACGTACTTGTTATTTACGTGCATCCTCATGTTCTGTCATGTGGGACCAACTATTTTACGACCTTATTGCACAGCCGTGGGCACAGAACATGCAGAAGGCTGCGTGCGCTGGCGTCTACAATGCCTGTCATCGATCGCTTCTGTCGGAGGAGCTTCACAAAGACTGTACAGGTTGTGACAATGAGGCTAGACTTCTAAGTTTTACCACGAATTCTCTTAAATAATGGATAAACTTCATGTGTATAGAAAAAAATAAAAGTTATGAATGTCTCACTTTTGTCTTTTGTTGTTGTAATGACTGCAAAAGCAGTGACACAAACGTGGCTAAATTATTTCTCGCTTGTTCTTTTCCGCGTCATTTGTTTCTTACTGCACAGAAAAACAGGCAAAAAAGTATTAGGCCTGGCAAAGAGTAAATAGAAAAACAATATTTGAATGTGGGATAAAGAGTTCACCCGATTGCAGTATTTTAGTAGACCAACCGTTCGGAGGCGAGCTGCGACTGTGAGGACTAACTGTTGCCAGGTGAGGTGCAAATGTGGGGACTAACGGTAGCCCGATAAAGTGTATATGTGAAAACTAAACGTTGTTCTTTGAGGTGATTTCTGGGACTGACGGTTACCCGCTAAAGTGCTGTGAGGACTGAATATTAGTTCCTTGAGCTGTTTTGTGGGGGACTAACTGTTAGACCCAGTGCCGTTCGTCTCTAAAACGACTATTGATTGTGGCAGCCCCATTAATTCCCAAAAGGACGAACAACACAACCTCTTAACACCATTTTGCCTTAGAGTGTAGTTGTGATCTAAAAAAAGTCTTGCGAGACCAAGTTCAGACGTTTGTTGGACGTTTGTGATCTTCGGCGTCCCGCTGCTTGTCACCCAACAAGGTTTATTGCCACTAGTTGTAATCTTAAAGAAGTCTTGCAAAATTAAAGTTTTGACGTTTTCAATTATTTTTCTGTGGTAGCATGACAAATCTAGAACAAGCAGTTACAACATATTAGAAAGGTGTCAACTTTATCTTGTTTGTCATACTCGCAAACTGTTGCACATGAAAGATCTACACAAGAACACAGAAAAGCATCTCTGTGTTCCTGTCTACGTCTTTTACGTGCAACAGGTTACGATTATGGCAAACCAACAGGCCCAAGTAAGCACCCTTCTAACATGTTTTATGGTGTGTTTTGTATTTTTAAATATGTGCGTCTCTTTGTTCATGTCAATTTTTCATGCACAAAAGTGTATGAGTAAACAATTTTAATATATTTGGTTAGCAGCCTGACGAGTACCACCTAAAGTAAAAGAGACAGGAAGTAATTTCTTGCGTTTTACTCTTTTTCTGTGTCAGCCGTCGTGCTTGTGACCAAGAAATTCGGCAATATACTTGTCCCCCTACCTTACCCTCCCATACGTACATTCAAGCTTCTATTTAGCCTATAATAAATTTGGTCGGCACAAATATGACACACTTAGGATTTCTCTTTCATGTAAATGAACAAATATACAAGATGAAATGTAGTAATTACTCCATTCTTTGCAAAGAGGCTTTATTATTAATAAAATACAAATGAATACTGCACAACATTCAATTGAATGGTAGAGAGCAAGGACGAATCTAGCTGTGCCTGTAGGAAAAACAATTACGGTTTTTTTATAGAATTACCTGCAGCGCCACGAGGGCATTATTGCAGCGGGGGAACACGATTAATCTCGTAAAAGCACATATGTTTACACAAAGACAAAGATAAAACAATGAGCTTATTACAAAGCGGTGTATGCAATAAAGAGGCGACATATGAAAAATTGTATGTAACAACAGCTAAAACTAGGAAAGTGTTTTACAATCTGCTATACCATTAGGTAGTCTGTTCCAAAGCGTGGAGGTGTAAGGAAAGAATGAATGATGAAACACATTTGTGCGGCATCACGTTTCAAGTACCTTACAGTCATGATCTCAAGGCATAGAGATGAAGTGAGGGGGAAAATGTACAAGTTCTTCGTAATACCTGTGAGATCTGAGTAAATACGGGAAAAAAGTTCCAATTTTGTTGCTAAGCGCCAATGGCTAGGGTTTTCCAGCCAAGGTTGTCTTTAATAAATGAGATGCTGCTTTTATAGTTGTAAATACCAGAGACAAACCTGGCTGCGCAATTCTGGATATGCTCAAGTTTACTTACAAGACAGATGGTGTCTGGGTCCCATGCTGCGCAAGCGTACTCAAGTAATGGACGAACGTTCGTATTATAAAGGTGTTTTTGAACGCTTCTAGGGGCATTGGGAAAATTGCGTCTAATGAGGTTAAGCATTCGGGAAGATTTTAATGTAACATGTTCAATATGCCTAGTCCATGACAGATTTTATGAAAAATAAACGCCAATATATTTGTAATGCTGTACCCGTTCAAGTAATGTATCGTCCAAACGATAATCCGATCTCACAGGCAAACGTTTGCGGGTAAAAGATATAAACTGACATTTTGTACTTTTCAAAGACATACACCATGTGGAACACCAAGTTTGAATTTTGTTTAAATCGGTTTGTAGGCTAATGAAATCGTGTTTGTTCATTATGTTCCTATAAGTTACGCAGTCATCTGCATATAATTTGACATTGCAATGAAGACCCTGCACATTATCATTGATATAAATAAAAAATAACAAAGGTCCTAAAACAGACCCTTGCGGCACGCCTGAAGTAACTGTTATTCCAGTTGACGTACAGTCATTAATTATGACATGCTGTGTTCTTCCTGAAAGGTAATTTTTAATCCAAACAACTATTTTCGGATGAATACAGAGAGATAATAAATTATGCAATAACAAAGTATGAGGAACAGTGTCGAAAGCCTTTCTAAAATCTAAAAAAAATGCAATCAACTTGAAATCCTGAATTATAGGAGTAAAAAAAAATCATAGCAAAATTCAACCAACCTCGTTATGCAGGACAAGCCAGACCTGAAACTATGTTGAGAAGGTGAAAAGAAACTATTGTTTTCGAGGTGTTTCATCACAGAGCTGTAAATGATATGTTGTACAGTTTTACAACATACAAACGTTAGAGAAATCGGTCTATAGTTTTGAATAGACTATTTGGGACCACTTTTATGAATGGAAACCACTCCTGCTGTTTTCAATTGAGTTGGTACAGAAATAATGTGTAGAGATTCATTGAACAAGACGACTATGAAACTAGCAAGTTCCTGAGAACATGCTTTGAGTGGCTTGGTTGGTATGCCATCAGCACCTGCAGCTGAATTGCTTTTCAAGTTACTTAGGAGATTAAATACACCATTGTACGTGACAGTGACAATGGGCATATTCTCGTAGGGTAAATCTGGAATTACCGGATGTTGATGAGCGCACGTGTTGAAAAACACGGATTTAAAAAAGGAGTTAAAGGAGTAATGCTTTTCGGTATCGTCAAAGACTGCTTCTCCGTTTACCAAAAGATTTGGTATCGTGCTCACCTCTTTACTGTTCGCTTTAGTAAATTTCCCAAATTCTCTAGGATTATTCTTAAGAGCTACATCGAGCGAAGAAATGTATTTCTCCTTATTTACTTTAAATAAATGTTTTATTTTGTAGCCTATGTCACGCATTTCTTCAGACACACTCTGTGATTTTTTTTAAATAAACAGCGTAGAGGTGGCGTTTCCTGCTATATAATGTGGGTATTTCCTTGTTAACCCATGGTTTGTCGTTGTGGCGTCGACTTATTACGAGTTTACAAGGAATGTATTCTTCAACTAAATTCATTCATGTATCACAAAAAAACAGACCACAATTCATCAATGTTGATTGACTCGGTCATTTCACAGAATTCAGGATAGAAACGACAAAAGTTTTTCATACAAAGACGCCTAGTCACCTTGCTCATAAAAATAAACTTTTTGAGGTTGTTTTTGGGCTGATCTCATTGATATGTTAGCATGAGTGGCGACAACACAGTAATGATCACTAATACCTGGGATGACAGCCACTTCATGTAGCAACGACTCAAAGACAGAAAAAATCAAATCCAGCATGCTGGTAGAAGAGTGACCTTGTCGTGTTTACTCAGTTACGAATTGAGTCAGATCATTTGTCGTGACGAGCTCTGAGAAAGAAGAGGACAGTGAATTCGAGTCGGAGAACACAGGTTTACTATTATTCTAGGCAACCGGAGGCATATTGAAATCTCCTCTAAGAATAAAGCTGCAGTTTATTGTATTTAAAAATTGAGATAACTCATCGAATGATTCTGGGTTAGTCGAGCTAGGGGATTGGTAGAAGGAACGAACTGCAAAGCAAGTTCCATTGTTAAGTCGGACGTTGCACCAAACGGATTCTGAATGATAAAAAGTAGCGGACTGTTGACTACACTGAAGAAGTTCATTGATAAGTATAAAAACACCGTCACCTTCTGTGTGCCTATCAGATCGGTATACATCGTAGCCAGGAGGAAAGACTTCAAAGTTAGCAATGAATTGATGTAACCAAGATTCAGTTCCAATAACTATGGAAGGTTGCGTAGTAGACAACAAAGTTGCGAATTCATCCACTTTATTTTTGAGGCTGTGGCAGTTTACCAGCAGTATAGTTAGAGATAAGTTCCGAGAAGGGACATGTTTAGAGTTCGCACTTGCGGATTTTTGATATGCAAATTGCTTGCCATGTAGCTATCTCTTGAGTTCCATCAGCCTGTCTTCTGCAGTGTAATAGACAAAAGCTTTATTTTCCATATATTGTTTATCTAACCGTAGCTTGAAATGGAGTTTCAGATCTTGAGCATGTTGAGTCAACTTAAAGCGCGCCCGTCTAGTAGCAGGAGCAAAATCCTCGCAAATTACATAGTTTTTATCCTTCAGCCTTGATCGGGCATACCAAATTTGTTCCTTAACTTTAAATCTAGAAAATTACATGATTATCGGTCAGTTCCTTCCCTCACAGTACTATCCTGGGAGCACGTTCAATATCTTGTGTTGCGACAGTCTGATCAAGCTCTTCCTTGAAAAACGCTATTGCATTTTCCTCGGATTTGTGCCAGCTTTCATTTCCGTTGTCAGGCAGCTCAAACACTATCAGGTTGTTTCTGTGAGACCTGTTGCCACTATCTTTGAGAGACGTTCCGACTTCAACCAGTTTCTGTCGATTTTCAGATAAGCTTTTTTCACTGTAAGAAAGTTGCCCTGAAGAGCAGCAACGGTACTCTGCAGTTCCTGAAGGGAAGCAGCAAAAGCAGACTGCTGTTTCCTCACTTCTTCTAGTTCAGCGAAAAAACGCGTCTGGCCCTGCTCTAGCCTGCTTACAATTTCATAAATCTCTTCAAGACTAGCGCTATCGCTTTTACTTTTTGTAGCCGGACTAGGGCTGGGGTTTACTTCCACGTCACCGGAGAGCAGTAAGAGCAATACATCAAAGACGTGAGAGCAAAGCGTGCGCAAACACATGCACTTTTTCATCATCAATGTGTTTCTCCATCAATGTGCTCCAGCACTCTATCTGCTACAGAATATGACACTGTAGTGTTCTCCACGTGCTATGCTTGAAAGAAACAGTGAAGATAAACTGCACACAAGAGCAAGTAAGTAAAGCAGATAATATTTTATACATTGCAATGTCGTAAGGCCATTTAAATAAGGAGATTACTAACTGGAAATAAATCTCTTTCTATCTTGAGCAATCTTGAAATCATATGCACTTGATGATGCTTAACTTTCAAACTATGAAGAGCAGATACGTCTTGAAAAATAAGTAGATGCAAACTGGCAAGTTCTTTGTTTCGTACTAATCGAGACACGCAGGTACAGTTTTAAAGAAATACGAATACAAATTTAGAAGAAGATAGAACAGGGCAGTTTTTAAGTGAGTGTGCAAAGGTATTAGGTAAACCTTTGAAAAATGCAGAAGAGCTGTTGTCCGGCGTGCGCACGTGGACATTTCACACAATAAATATTTCCTTGTGAACCATTCCTCGTGTC
Source organism: Rhipicephalus microplus (assembly GCF_013339725.1). Taxonomy (NCBI): domain Eukaryota; kingdom Metazoa; phylum Arthropoda; class Arachnida; order Ixodida; family Ixodidae; genus Rhipicephalus; species Rhipicephalus microplus. Next base: position 15,133 of record NW_023608626.1, on the reverse strand, counting down.
CCTCCACACAAGCTATGCCATTCTTCTACGAAAATGAAACTGCTCACGAACAATCTTCATAGCACACTACCATATTCATGGGCGTCGGCTGGGGGTGTTTAAGGGGCATCGCCACCCTCAACACACACCATAATTTGCCCCCACCTCAGCTATATGAACGCTTTTTTTCCGCAGATGCGATGCAAGGCTGTTTTGTACCCCTCAAGACAAAATCCTGCTGACGCTTATGATATTATCATCACATCGAAGGAGATGCGTAACAAGCACTCCTATTGAATGGCAGTGCAGAAATTTAAGCCTTGGCTTACGGTGATGCGGAAAAACTGCAGGTACGCAGCAACACGCCAATAAAAAGAAATGTCCATCTCGAAGAAAACACAGTAATCATTTCTTTGTCTATTGCAATTCGACAAGGCACGGCACACTCATACGAGTCTTCTAATACATCACTTGTAGAGCCAAGCGCAGTACTCTTATGCGAGTCCAACTTGAAGAGACAACTCCACTAATATGGACTGATGCCACACCAACACGTGGAGAATAAATCAATTTCTGTGTATGCGTTCTGTCCGTATCAGATAAACGGTGCTGGACGATTGCAGACGCGGGAAAGTCATGCATAAATGACTAGACAACAGCATTGAGTCAACTTTGCTTTGGTGGCCAAGATGAACGTTCCAGTGGCTTTTCATTCTTTCCCTTTACACAGCTGGAGTGCCTGGAAGTACTCGCCCTGAAATTTGAAAAGTAAGCAAGTACTGCGACCCAAAATATTCTTCGTAAATACGAGCTTATGACTGGTATGACTATCACGCCAAAACAAAAGTCACGAGCACGATTTAAAAGAAGTACGGTTTCTTACCCTGACTGCAAGCAAGTCAGTAATGTAAATGCAAATGCTGGGCACTCCTTCAAATGTGACTCAACGGGTATCCAAAATCTTCACACAAAGAGTCAAAAACAGACTGCCACCGGTCGCTCTGGCAAAGTGGTCACGCTGGAAAGTTGCTTCACACTGAGCATGCTCACACATGAAAACGGCACTCAGAACAATAATCAAGGTTGAATGCGTTGTTTATCAACAAAATTAAACAGTATCCTCGAACGAGGCCAACGAAGGTGCATGAAGTGCTCAGTGAAGCGGGCGGCAACAACATGGTACAAGGTGTGCGACTGGGCGTCGAGCGAGAATGTATCGAGCAGTGGACGTGCCTCCGGGCCCATGCAGTTCAGTAGCAAGCGTACCGGCACGTCTTCCGACGCTTTTGTCAATCCTGAAACCACCACGAATTCTTCGTAGCAGCCGAGCTATGACCACCATGCCGTGTTCACGAAGTCAAATGGAGCTGGTGGCTGAAGGTTGACGCCGTACATTTTCGATGGCTCGCCAGTCTCGAGGGTCGTCACGCTGGCGTTTCGTCGTGGCGAGTCCTATAGGGCGGGGGGGGGGGGATTATTCGTATGCTCTGGACTCCCTGTCATGCGATGTCAATCCACCAACTTCTGACACTATGTCGTGTGGTTAGTGCTGCAGGGGCACGCATGTGCAGAGACTGACGCGTGCATGCAGCTGCCGTGGACGAAAGTGGTCCCCACTCCTTATTAAAGACACGAACACATAAAGGATACAAGTAACAAGGTGTGCCACCTTCCAGTGGCGTACTAACGAAAGAGCTGAATTTTTCTTACCTCTACAATATTACTTCCACATTATCAATCATATATTTTTATTAGTATATTATTATATGAATATTATTACCTTTATTATCATCTTCTTGTTGATGTTGTTTGAGCTCGGACAATTTAAAACATCTTCAAGTTGATGAAGAGTGACGAGGCTGATGCCAACCAAGAAGGAATAGTGGAAAACACAGTTACGCCGAATATAACGGGGGAAATTGGCAGTTCTAACTTAGAATTGGAATTGATGCAGAGAAAACGTGATTTGTGCGTTAAATTTTAGCCTAGCTAAACGTAAATGACGTTAGCAAATATACAATAGGTATACGCACAGATATGTGTGTAGAGCAGTCGCATTTCTTTTATATTACTTGTTGTTTACTATTGACTGAAGATGCCAACAGCAACATGGGTATTAGCAACACAACAAGCGGCAAGCTCAAACGCGGAGCTTTGGCTTGCGTAGATGTTAGGCTTGGCTTTTGCTATGTAGAGAAAGTTTAGTGAATAGCGCTTAAGTACCAATTTCACGTTAACCCGATGTGACGGCTCTATCATAGTAGTACATAATCAAGTGATCTAGGCAGCACTGTTACGACCATGAAAGTTTCACCAACACTATGCCTGCATACTTTTTTTTACAGAACTGTCTGAGTACATGACATTTGCTGTGTGGTAGAATACCTCAAAGTCACGCTGAATGCTTAAGTTAGATTCGTGCTGGGAACTTTACATTTGATACTCATATCGGTCAGATAAACGCTGCTGATGTCAGTTTCTCTGAACCCTGTGGAGTTTTAGTAACAGACGTCCTTTCTTGCCGTTTTTGTGAACATATAAATTGTCAATCACCTGTGGCGCTATACCCGCATACTGCGCCCCTTGCTTGGCATACGAGTGTGTGCTGAATCTGTCTCGAAAAAATAGCTAGCTGGCTAGATAGATAGATAGATAGATAGATAGATAGATAGAAGAATAGATAGATAGATAGATACCTAGTTAGATAGACAGATAGATAGATAGATAGATATATAGATAGATAGATAGATAGATAGATAGATAGAAGAATAGATAGATAGATAGATACCTAGTTAGATAGACAGATAGATAGATAGATAGATATATAGATAGATAGATAGATAGATAGATAGATAGATAGATAGATAGATAGATAGATAGATAGATAGATAGATAGATAGAAATGCTCTGGGTGCCTGCAAATCGATAAGAAATATTTTGCATTCAAAGGACAACACGATAACAGGGACATACGGACAAACACCTATACATGGGCGATTTTGTGAGCTATAGTGCAGTATCGCAACCATGTAAGTACCCTTCTAAATAGTTATGAGCCACCCACAAAAAAGCATGTGGTCTTCAAATAAACATGCTTGCGAGGATAACTTCTAGCATCGTTTCGGACATGCATATTGCCACGAAAGCCCCATTGAGACCTCATGGCGACCGGATTTCACCAGTGCCTAGTAACTACCAGTGCGAGTTAGTGTAGTGTGCGATCCAACTCTTCATTTCGTTTTGTTTTCTGATCACTGATCACGATATGAAATGCATTCTGACATTTAGGATGTGTAAAGTCAGAAACTATGTGTAAGCGTAAAAGTTATGTAGTTAGCATAAAGTTACGGCTGACACGAGATGACATTTTTTTGGTCTTTATGCTTCCCTGAAGAGAATAAATGTGATCACCACTAATGCCACGTGAATGCCGCTCAATCCAAAGGCCGGCACGTAGGTGAATTCTTTGATACACCTAGCCCAGCAGAAGCCTTTGTTGAGAGGTCGCACTATAGATTTCGAATAAAGGAAGCTGGTTAAATATCCGACATCGCAATATAAACTAATAATAAAATACCTATCTGATAGCCTTGTGGCTATGAAACATTTTTTGCTTTGTTTCTTAAGTAATCTCATTGTTTGTACCTGTCACACTCAAGGAAACATATGAGTTAGTCTATATCTGGCAAACGACATCACCAGGTGTCTGTGTTCGGTCCTTCAATAGTGTGGATAACTTGAGAAGGTCCAGTGTTATTTCACGCTGGCTTAAGCAGTGTACATTGATCCCCATCGGAGGTGACAGTGTGTGATATTGACGGCGGGATCATTTCACGCTTCAGATGACTTCATGTCTGAGGATGGCACCTCCGTCTTCTCGGGTCATGCAAGGAAGCCGAGAACCATCTCTCCAGGCTCTGTGACCCTGCGATATTGGCCCTCGATGGTGCTGACGCGAGCGCGTTAGAAACCGTGGCCCCCTCGACAATATTTTTTATGAATATCTGACGAGAAAGCCGTTTATTTAATCAAGTCATAGAGAGACACCTGAAGAGTATTGCCTCATGCTAGCCTCAAAGCAAAAAAAAGTCGTGCCAGTATTATAACGCCTGATTGGCGACAAAAGTAATTATCAGCATCCGTTCAATCTATTATGTAGTCTGCCACAAAGCGGAAGTACGGGCGTTCAATAAAAATAAGTAAGGAAACAACGTGTTCAACCGACGCAATGCTTTTGTGTCATTGTATTTTGTTTGCTTCTCAGCAAGCTTTGGGCACGTTTTGCCAATGTGAAAAGCAACACACAAGCAGAATATTTTAATCGTAAATTACAGTAAGAAAATTACTATTTTCCTTAGACTATTCACCTAATGCTGATTCAAGCACAGCGTTTCACATTACAGTACACTATAAAAGCCTCTGCGTGAGTAATTTATTGTGCTCTCACTGATATAATATGTAAAACCTATATCATGCATCCGCTGTTTCCAGTTTATGTTTATCTGATGTTCGACTCCCTTCATGATGCCCTTCAAAACACTGCTCTCACACATACAGTGAACACGAATAAAAATTCACAATATTTCCTGTGTGATCAACGACTGCTATGCTTTAGGCATTAACATCAAATCTAGAGAAGAAATTTCTTTGCCCCAACTTAGTAATCTAATATTACAAATGAAAACTAGCTCTTTATCTGGTAAAATCAGTCGGTGAAAGATCAACAAATAGTTCACGGTTCAATTTGCGCTGTTTCAAAGCAATTTCGTATTAACTTCCTACAAGGCCAGCTCCATAAAAATTCTGCTCTCGTAATGAAGAAATCTTAGTTCTCTTACACATATACAAAATTTATTGTTTTCAATAATGGAAGCTGCTGAAGATTTTGTACCTTGATACCTATAGCAATTTTGCAGTCCCACTAAACCTCCCGAACTGCAGTGCAACCTTTAACATGTTACACAAACAAAAGAATCATTAAGCCGGCGCTAGCCGTCCCGTGCAATCGCAACAATATGTAAAATAAATGGATCACAAGATGTTGAAGAGTTGTCGAAGATAAGCGTCGCATTTAGCCATTGTTTTATTCTTTTACCTGCCACAACACCCGAGTGACTCAACCATTGTGAATGCCCATGGTCATATTAGCACGTATACATATTGTGTAGGTCTTGCTGCCGTAGGCAATACATGATATAACAAACGTATATTATGCGCAAAATTGTTTGCGGTGCCACGTCCAGACATGACACTGCCAACAAGGACTACGATATGGTGTGTTAGTGATCCCTGCCAGCCTTCTTAGTATAGTGGTAATGGTAGCCGGCGTGGCTGTGCAAAGGGGTTTTCATCGATTCGCTTTTTTTTAAATACCTGAGTGACAAAGCCAAAACTACTACACTATAGTGCGATAGCGCCGATCTGCGAATCTTCATTCACGGGCTTCTATATAGTAAATATTATACGGTGAGCTGTACAATTGTTACAGCTTAGGCTGCCGCTTTTCGCGCTTCATTTGAGTCCGATACAACTTCAAACTTAAGCAGCATCACTCGTTGTTTGAGCCAGTAAGTGTTGATGGCGTTCCCCCGTAGGGGTTCTAGCTGCGCATTTGTTGCCAGTGAACCTGGCCTAAAGCATTAGCCGGAACTGATTTCTACGCGATATCGTTAAAGAGTTCATGTCACAGGAAACTCTCCACCGGCGTCGGCCCCATTGGTTGTGAGCGAAAAATCGTCTCTGCGTCTGTGACCGAAAAATCAAGTTACGGAGATAGCCGCGGGATGCCGCTACTTGTAAACGCGTGCACGCGCGATCACACTGAAAGAGCTACACATTCGAAAAAACAAAAGATCTCAAGGTCACAAGGCACGGTAGTTTTTTTGCCCTGCCGCCCCTCCCTGCTTAGCTTCCAGTGCTTTTGTCGGGACGAGAGAAGAGATAATGCGATTGCAGCATGTGACAAACCTTTGTAACTCCACTCGCACTGGACGGATTCTTAAAATATTTGCAGCGTTGCATTCGTGTTGCAAAAAGCTCTTCTATTGAATTTATTCTATGGTTACTTGAAAAAGTGTTTCAGGGCCCCTTTAATGCATTTTGTTCGACAGTTGTCCTGATGAAAACGAGCCCATTCGGCAATAATAGCGCGCTCTGGTTCAATCTACTGCGTGCGTGTTTGGTGCGTGCGTGTGTATTTAACAAAACATATGAATAAGTATGCATTTAGTGGTTGCAGGGTGGACTGGGGGCCGGATTTCGCAATCGCATTCAACTCCTAAAGGCGAAGCTATAGGGTCCCCCAATTTTTCGAGCCTGTTTTCACCATAGCGATTCTTAGTAAGGCTTCTTTTTGTTTCATAATATTCAAGTGTAGACTCTTCAAGCAGACATGCGGTACTCTATCAGGCTATAGACTGGAGCTGTACTGTATATATGTTGTGCAAAATATGCAGCAGGTATAAAAAACAAAAGAGAATGACTGATCCCTCTAACATACGAATGGGTAAAACGGGAAACTGAAACTTGCCCTTTCAAAAGTTCTTGAATGTTTACCGCAAAGAGCTTGCAGGGTACCGGGCAGCATAGCACTCAAGTTAACGAACTGAAAATAACGATCAATGAGACATTTTCATTATTACGACTAACGTCCATGGTCAATGATTTCGCAAGCCCTTGTTGTCATGGATGCTTAAGGTATTGGTAATAGTTAACGGTTGTAGCGGAGCAGAGGAAGCAGTGGGAGAGACAGGAAAGCCTTCACTGAATGGACGCCGAACTTAAGCTAAGGTCACCTACTCGAGGCGTGTTAGAGCATTAAACGCCACTGACCTCTTGGAGGGAAACGCACCAGACGTCGTATTTAGGCCGTTGGCCAGCCACGATTTTTCGTAGGACGAGCCTAAGTGGAGAAATTGGGGCTACAGTGGGGCGACGCAGAGCTACTTTTGGTATGAATATATGCTATGGGAGAGGTCGACGCTAGAAGTAATGAGGCCATGGAGTGTTATGTTAGAGGATGAAAAGGTGTACTTCTACGGACAACTCGACAAACGGGATGGAAGCGTAGAATGAATGAAACCATGTTTATTCCACTTTGTTCGCGCCGAAGGCGCTGCGGTGGACAGTCAGGGCACTATAGCAGGGGGGGGGGGGTAGAGCTGCCTCCGTTTTATTACCGGACGTCATGGAGGCAGCTAAGTGGGGGCCGCTTGAATGGCTTGAATCTTGTGGCTGTTGCGGAGCCGGTCGCCAACCGGTGGCGCGGCCGGGTCCTGGAGGAACATGATGAGTGCTCGCCAGAACTCGATGGCGCGATCAGGGGGCGAAGGCTCCGGGCAGGCCCATGTCCGGAGAGAAGAAGGCCAGGGTCCCCGTTTTATGGTGGCCAGGGCACGGAGCCTAGGCGGGTTGTACACAGGGCACTCCCAGCACAAATGGTTGAGATCAGCCCGGCAGTTGCACGTGGAGCAGAGACCTGTCACGGGTGGTGGCGTGTCACCCCTGTGGAAACGGTTCAGCAAGAAAGGGGTAAGGAGTGTTCCTGCCTGAATTCTCCGAAGCAGGACAGACTCTCTCCGTGTGAATACCTTCGAAGGAAGCAATGGTATCGAGAGTGGATTACCCACTGCTGTGAGGTAGGCGGCGCGACGTTGTTTGGTAATGTGCTTATCTGCTATCGGATCTGCTAGCTCGGGTGGGGTAGCCAGAAAAGTGGAAGGAGTATCGGAAGCTCTGGCTAGCGCGGTGAGGAGATGAGCGCGCGCTAATCTGTGAGCCTTCTCGTTTCCGGGGATACCGCAATGCCCGGGGACCCAGTGGATGGTAACGTCATGACCACATTCGCGGAGCAGGCGCGTCTGGTGTCGGATCTTCTGGAGTACAGGATCTGTGTAAAGAACATTAGCGCATGCCCGATGGGCAGCCTGGGAATCAGTGTACACACGATGGTGAACAGGGTCAGTTTGAGGTGACATTTCGAGGGCCCACTCCAAATAATCTAAGATGCCCACTAGCTCTGCTCGAGTGCTATACATCGCATCTGCTGAAGCATGATAACGTCGGCTCTGCTTTCTGTTTGTCTGGTCGTACCACGCAGTGGCATAACAAGTGTTACTGGTACCGTCTGCAGGAAGTGCAGCGTCAGTGTATACGACGCGTTCAGTCATGGGGAGTGAAACGATGCGCTGACGAACCGATCTAGAATGTCATGGTCATGATGCATTACTTCAATTTATCAACAGCACAGGGAATTGGCAGCGTTAGATATAAAACCTTGTGCAGTATCTGATCTAGGCACATTGGGTAGCGTACCACGCCTGTGTATAGCTGGGAACAAAAGAGCATGGGTTGGACTTTCGTTGTCGGAATTTTTTTGTTTACTGAATATACGTACTCTCGACGCCATTTTCGGGATGGGAATACGTCACGAAAGTTTTGGTGGACCTCAGCTTTAAATATATTCGTGTTAACAGTTCCGTTCTGAGCCAGCATGTCCGACGAAATTCTTTTCTCCGTCTTCAGGCCGATGAGAACATTGCGTAGAGCCATTAAAATGCAGTAGTTTTGATCGTTATGTTAATGCCTCCCCGATGCCTATTCGCCTTTTCACTTCGTTTCAAGATTGCAAGATTTCACTTCGTTTCAAGATTGAGCACGTGATACGTCTCAGCAAACTTCAAGGGACCTCAATCAGCACTCTCTAAGGAAAAACTCTTTATCACTTCGACATAACAGGAGAGGCTTAATGGTTGGGGCTAAGTCTTTTATGGCAGTTTGTAGCTCTGAAGAAAACACATTTGAAGTATCGAGCCAGTCACAGATAAAAAGTTGTCCAGAATTAGAGGGCTACCTGCTGAGAATTTTGTGCCCCATCAATGCTACAAGGCTGCACCAGCACACTAATTAGAAAGCCGCCCAAGACCTGAGTTTTTACATTTTGAACAGTGGGGTTTCTATTGTGGTCATCACAACAAGGAACACCGCACCCTTCAGCTCTCCAATTCTTTCGTCTTGCTCTAGTGGTACATGTGGAATGAAGCATGCACTATGATGTGTACAAAGTACACGTAAACATGCAGTGGTAGAAGTTGCTCATGTTACAATACCTCGTGCTATTCTTAAAAAGGTATAGATACACTTTCAGAGTATTTACACATAATATAAGCCCTTGTTATATAAATAAACGGAAGAAGATGGATTTTAAGGGGTTAGTTTCTTTGTTAAAAAGTTAGTAATGAGAAATAACAGGTAATAATGCTATGGAAAGTATAAGCAATGGTATATATAGTTAATATCACGTAAATATAAATAAAAAATGTGCACGAACAGACAACTTGACGCTGGCAGATCCAAATCTACGCCCATGTACGCGTCGGATGAATACAGCTGTAGCTCTGTTGGTAGCTCATCGGATGCGTTATTCCTAGGTTGTGGGTTTGGTCTCTGCCAGCCGCAAGTTATATTTTCATCCACTTTTTTTTCGTCATATTTACGTCCTACTGACTACCAGTGATTTCTCTAGAGTATCTTACGCTGTTTTATTGGAAGAGAGAAATCGATAAATGAGAGAAACAGTGAGATTCACCTTTTCTGCAATTTCTAATAAGTGCTATAGTAATAAGTACTTGACAAAATTACACCATTTTATGAACATTTTACACCTACAAGGCCAACAGGATACCCATAAAATAACATTTGCTTGGTAGACCTTCATATTTTCTGCTTAATCGGTATAAAATCACGTAGCTCACTTTGTAAGCTAACGAGTTCATACTTTGTCTCGGCCTCGCACACTCCACTTAAAGCCTTGTTCTCACAGCACTTGTTGCAAGCCTGATATAAGAAAAGTTATAGGGTCCATAGCAAGGTCATCCTCACGCGACTTATGAGTGAAAAGGTCACTACAGGAAAGCTGTTTAGCACACGTTTCTGCTCTCTAGGCGTAGCTCTACATTACAGAGTCTGACGGTGAAGTCATTCAGAGCTAGAAAGCCGACAGCCAAGCCTTATTTCAAAACCGATGCGTTCCAGTCAGCCTATCAGTGCTTCACTGGACACAGGTGTCTCCGAGTTCACATATGCTATGAGGTTCAGTGAATATCTACCACTGTTCTTCCCGCTTAAGCACATAGACTAATATGCTGTGTATCTTTGGTATGATGACAGTGGATAAGCACTCCCGCAGAACCCTGGGTACCCTTTAGGTAAACACTTTTTGGGTGCACAATGCTTCCTGTAACATAACGGTTTGCATTGAATCGTCCTTCAGAGCAGGTCGTGCACCAGCTTCAACTAAATTGTACGCATATAATGCCTGAGAATATTTGCGGCAAATAGTTTAGGTTATCGCATAACTCACGGGAGGTTCAGAACGCAGATCTTAACAAGTTAGTATGTCATCGTGCCAACCACTAACATGCGTTGTTCACACTAAAACATCGACTGAAGAAAATTGTTTTCAAGCAACACAAAATGCACCTAATACTCTATTATGTATATATTCTTTCTTTTCTGTCGTCCTATTGTACATATTCAAGGGTCATTTAATTTTGTGGTGCAGCTACTAATGAAAACATGGTTGATTCCTCTGACATTGGAGTCGGTACACCAATGAAGCTGAACGTGTCCTTACAGAAGTAGTTGAATGTTCACTGTATATTGGTGTAATAGACTTCACACAATGTCTTTGGGTGTATGGAAGTTATAGCACTGTTTAACATAGATGCATCCACGTTGACGCTCAGTGGTACATTTGTATCCCAACACACATATAGAGTCCATGATCAGTGATTTAACAACCCGTTGTCATAGATGCTTGTGGTATAGCTGTTGCGGTGAGAGATGGTACGGAGAAAGCGGCGCGATAGCCGGAAAAGGGCCACTGATTGGAAGCCGTATTTTCGCTATCGTCGCCTACTGAACACCGCTGCCCGACAGGAGGGAACCTAACAATATTACCTGGTGTTTCGAGGCCTAAAACCACGATCTGGTTATTGAGGGACGCCGTCGTGAAGGGCTTTGGAAAGTATGACCATCCGGAATTCTTCAACGCGCACTGACATCACACAGTGGACGAACCTCTACTACGTCACCTCATAGAAAATGCGACTGCCACGGCCGTAATGAAACCTGTGACGTCTAGAGTCAGCAGCCTAGCCACTGTTCTGCCGAGGCTAGCCAGGGGGAAACCACACGCGTGTTCTGCCTTCCTTGTTGTCCGGCTACAATTTTTTGTGGGCGAGCATAACATGGAAACGCAGAGTTAAGTAAACGCTATAGTAGACTCCAGCGATGCGCAACATTCGTGCGTAACTTACCGGCTTTTTTGTTTGTTTTTTTGCATGGATAATATGAGGGGTGTGTCAGGTAACCATTTGGCCACGTGTTAATGTGTCGAGAAAAGTGCTCCACTAATCGCAACGCGTCGAATGGAACATATACGCAAAAAAGCACATTCAAAAAGTAATTGGAGATTTCATAGCCATGATGCACTATTCTACATTAGTTAGAGACGTGTGAAAGAAAAGTTGTAGAATTAAAGGCACGTTCGTTAAGGCTACAGAGAATGGGAGGTTCGCGCAGCCAATAAACAAAAAAACGTGGTGATCCTTTTTTCTAGGAATCAGTATAGCCTAAAAGGTAAACGTTTTTTTTTTTCAAAGAGGTAGTTGAGCGCTTATTGTGCACTGCTTCGCCACAAGGTGAAAAAATAAATGCTGTAGCAAGAAGTTACGAAGTCATGCGAAGAACGGCAACCTGCTTGAAACATGAATCGCCACATAAAACGCATGAAATCACGCATGAAGTGAACGTAGATGGGACGACTGCGGACTAACAATTGCCACAGCTGGACACTTGCGCTGTTAGAACAGAAAGACGTGCAAAACGAACGCACAAGTATACGCAACACAAGAGCAAAGAACTGTCAAGATTCTTACTTCTTCGTCTGTGAGCAGCATGCTTCTTTCGTAAACGCGGCCGCGGCACCAAGAAAAAGTGACTTTTGTGCTTTCTCGAGTCATGAGTGTTACAAGAACGCGCAGGAGAGACTGCGCTCCGTAGAGGGGGTACTCAGAAACGCGATAGGCGACTACCAGTTTCGCCCACCGCGAGTTGGTCGCGTCATTTTGCTACGGAGACGAAAACTTTCTGAAATTGTGGAGCTCTTAGGGCTGCTAAGCAGTGTATGTCGTTATATAAATGGTTTACTGTGAGAACTTCCGACAAGGTTTGCTTCGGATCCTAGAGGTCAGCGCCGCGGATGAATAGGGCGCTGGTTCGGCGCTTGATGCAGAACTTTTATTTTTCATTTGTTTCTTTGTAATCCGTTAGTACAATGTTCACAACGCTACACCTGTGATGCAAATACCTCAGCGGAGTTGTGGTGGACCCAAGCGTAAAACACTTCCGTATTAATAGAAGAGACCATAACATAGTGGTAATTGTTCCCGGCATCACTTTTCGTGGACCGTCATGTCGAAGATTTGACTCCCTGTGACGGAAGCCATTTGTTTTATGAGCATGTGTATTTTTACATCAATTTTGTGACAAAATACGTAACTGAAACCTTAGAGGACCCGGACGTAAAACACTTTCATTCTAAAACTTACCTTCAGCTACATCTATGAAGCATAGAGGGAACAAAAGCGTATTCAGTTCAGTTCAGACTAACAAACGCTTGTGAGGGCTTGTAGCTTTTGTCTGCACAATGAAACCTACAGTACAAGATTTGTACAGCATCTGTTCCCGCAGAATTAGTAGTTGCGTTGTTTCGGCCCACCTGTCCCTGTGTTCATGAGCATAAAAAAATGGAACACTCTTGACCAATTTTCCCATTTCCCAAAAGCATGAATTTCAATGCACAATGACTCAAATCTAAGAAAGCTACAGGTTTTCCCGCTCAATTTATTTCAAGTGCCAGCCAAATTAATCTAGGCGCCAGTCAATTTAATCCAGCCGCCACTGAAATTAATCCAGGTGCCATTCATTTTATTCCAAGTGCCACTGAAATTAATCCAACCACCGGCCGATTTAATCCGGACGCCAGTGAATTTAATCCTGATGACATTGCGACTTCAAAACGACCCAGAATTTTCGGGAATGCATGGAGTGAATAGCTTTGGAGTGAATTTCACAGGGAAAACCATGAATGAGTCACTAGTGACACAATGTGACTCGCGCGACTTTATCACGCCTATCACCCGCGTAAGCTCTATTCACACCTTCGACATGCATATAAAAGGAAACGCCGTCCACACAGTAATAACTTGATACTTATTACCTACAGGTTTTCCCGCTCATTTTAATCCAAGCGCCAGCCAAATTAATCCAGACGCCAGTCAATTTAATCCAGCCGCCACTGAAATTAATCAAGGTCCCATTCATTTTAATCCAAGTGCCACTGAAAATAATCCAACCGCCAGGCGATTTAATCCGGACGCCAGCGAATTAACTCCTGATGACATTGTGACTTCAAAATGACCCAGAATTTTTGGAAATGCGTGGAGTGAATAGCTTTGGAGTGAATTTAACAGGGAAAAACCATGAATGAGTCACTAGTGACAAAATGTGACTCACGCGACTTTATCACGCCTATCAGCCGCGTAAGCACTATTCACACCTTCGACATGCATATCAAAGGAAACGCCGTCCACACAGTAATAACTTGATACTGATTAACCAGGCCAATGATCTTATCACGAGTGACTTAGGTGACGTCCTCACGCATATCACCCACGCACGCACTGTTTTAACCTTCCGTCATGCATATCAAATAAAACGTCTTTGAAAGGGCAGGAGCTTGATGCCTAAAACTCGGCCAAGCCACCGAATCACCAGTGACTCAGGGGATGTCATCACAAATATCACCCGCGCACGTAATTTACTCGCCTGCCGACGTGCATGCCAAAAGAAACGTCTTTGAGAGAGCAATAACGTGGTACCTATGACTCTACCAACTGACTTGATCACTTGTGATATAGGTGACGTCATCACGCCCATCACCCACGCGTGCAATTTCTAACCTGCCATCATGTATACCAAACGAAACGTCTTTGAGAAGCTAATATTAGAACGCTGTCAATCAGCCTAGTGACGTGATCACTAGTGACTCGTGTGACGTCATCGTGCCTGACACCCACACACGCAGTGTGCAAACTTGTCTTCATACATATCAAACGAAACGTCTTTGATATAGTAATAACTTGAACGCTGTCACTAGGCCCAGTGACGTCATCACTAGTGACTAGCGTGACGACATCTCGCCTAAGACTCACGGAAGCACTCTCTAATGTGTCTTCATGCATATCAAACAAAACGTCTTTGAAAGGGTAATAACTTGAACGCTGGCACTAGGCCTAGTGACGTCATCACTAGTGACTCATATTACGTCATCATGCCTATCACACACACACGCAGTGTGCAAACCTGTCTTCATACATATCAAACGAAATGTCTTCGAGAGAGTAATCACTTGAACGCTGTTACTAGGCTCGTTGACGTCATCACTAGTGACTAGCGTGACGTCACCTCACCTAAAAATCATGCGAGCACTCTCTAATATGCCTTCATGCATATCAAACAAAACGTCTTTGAAAGGGAAATAACTTGAACGATGTTACTAGGCCTAGTGATCTCATCACTAGTGACTCACGTGACGTCATTACGCCTATCAAACACGCACGTGGTGTCCTAACCTGTCTTCATGCGTGTCAAACGTAACGTCTCTGCGAGAGTAATAACTTGAATGCTGTCACTAGGCCTAGTGACGTGATCACTAGTGACTCGTGTGACGCCATCACGCCTATCACACACGCACGCGGTGTCCTAACCTGTCTTCATGCATATCAAACGAAACGTCTTTGAGAGAGTAATTACTTGAATGTTGTCACAAAGTCTTGTGATGTCATCACTAGTCACTAGCGTGACGTCATTTCACCTAAGACTCACGCAAGCACTCTCTAATGTACCTTCATGCATATCAAACAAAACGTCTTTGAGAGGGTGGTAACTTGAACAATGTCACTAGGCCTAGTGACGTCATCACTAGTGACTCACGTGACATCTTTACGCCTATCACACACGCACGTCGTGTCCTAACCTCTCTTCATGCATATCAAACGAAACGTCTTTGAGAGAGTAATATTTTGGACGC